>QEOY01000497.1:90900-111986 GCA_003123805.1 Juglans sigillata | reverse complement strand
AAGAGGTTTTCGAAGATATAATACCTTATATAAGAAGTTTGACATGATTAAATCCCATCAAACAAACACAAATGATTAATGGTTTTCCTTCATATCTATCATATAATGTATGCAGTTATTGCTATAGATACTTACTTTCCTTGGAATCAAAACAAGTTGGAAATGACACCTTGCTATATTAAGTATTGGAGGAGAAGATGGGAATGGTGGAGATAATAGGCACTTCAAGCATTAATAAGAATGTAGACTTTAATTAATTCATGAAAAAAGGATGAGTCAATGTTGACTGAAGTCAAGCCAACTCAACTATAAATATGAGAGATATCGTACCTAAAACTCTTTAATTGTTCTTAAGGACCATTCAAATTAAACTATATGGTTTTCCTTCCCATGTAACTTTGTCAAATAAACCTAAATATCCACCCATGTAACTTTGTCAAAGAAAAAGGAAATTATATTTTTTATCTACAAATTTTCACTTATTTCTTTATTTTGTAATCTAAACTATCAACAATTTTAATTGACACCTTAAATTATATATATTTTCAATCTCTACTATTAGTATATATAGATTTGAACGTTTAAATTTTGTTTATCTTGACAAATATATTTTAATCGATGGTGTAAATTAAAAAAAGAAGAAGAAGACATTGTATAGATAATTTAAGATGTGAATTGAAACTTGTTCAAAAAAATGACATTCAGGTTGCGTTTGGATAGTGAGGTATTTTGTAAATAGTAGTGAAAAAGTAATGATATAATATTAAATAATAGTAAAAAATAGATATAAAATAATAATAAAATAATAAATAGTAGTGATGTAAACCTCAAAATACCTCAGTACCTAAACTAGCCTCAAAGGCTAGATGAGAGAAAAAATGACAATATTCAAAGATAATAATTGGTGGCATTTGTGAGTTTATGAGAGAAAATAATAGAAAATAAATGAAGATGAAGCTATTAAGTTCATGGAGATTGGCTCATCAGATGAGAATAAACAAATGGAATAAAATATGGATGAAAAGGGAAGCCATAAAGAAATTAAGGAAGAAAAAGGCCAAGTCTTAAAACCTAAAAGACAACCCTAAAGTTAGAAAATGGCAAGGCAGGTGGTAGAATTATCAAAAGGTTTGAAATGGGTTGGTCGGAGGCATAAGTAAACATTAAGCAACATAGTCAAAAGAGGGGTTGCCCACATTTGAAGAAATATAATGAAAAAGACAAAGAATGGCATCCATGGCTGTTTAACGAAAATAGAACTAAAAATAAAAAAAATAAAGCCATCTAGGAGATTAATTTTGTAATAGAAATGCTTCATGTGTTAAGTCTACAAAAAGAAATTTACAATAATATGTTTTTTAGGTTGATATGACTTGATAAACGATATATATTGACTCGTTTGGATAGTGAGATAAAATGATATGATACTTTTAGATGTGTTGAATAAAATATTATTATAATATCATTTTCTAATATTATTATTATTTTACAATTTGAAAAAATTGAATTGTTTATTATATTTTATATAAAAATTTGAAAAAATTATAATGATGAGATGAGATGGATTGAGAATGTTTCTGTATCCAAACGGGACCTAAAACGTCTCAATGCATAATGACTTGTAATGATTCTTTGAATAATGCTTGTGCTTTGTTATTTGTCATTAAATACCAAACATAAGTGGATCTACGTTTTCATGGATTAGCTTGCTTCAAAAGTTAACCTTGATTAGGCAGCAAAGTTTTCTTTGGGTTCTAAAAAATTTGTACTCATTTAGACTTGGGTGCACAGCCAACTCATGGTTAAAGACTCGACACTCCCTTTATGTAATCAGTGGATAAAACCAACTAATTAATAAAAATCTTAATAGCATAAAATTGAGACCTATAATCTCAAAGACAGAGATCCTCATATTTTATTTGAAATAAGTAGTATTATATGTTGCATTAAATGGATATTCTCCATTATTTCATCCTCGTATATGCTAAGTTTTTTGTCCTCGTTATGTTTGGAATTTTGATAATAGAGAAATAATATATGCAATCTTAGAATGTGCAAATTCTGCACACTCCTTTAAAAAAAAGAGCGTAAATCTAGAATTCACATAAAAAATTATTTTTTATTAGTAGATCTCATTCATTTTCAAATCAAGTATGGAGAGCTTGCACACTCTAGGATTACATATAACCTTACTCTTAATAGTATCATTATCAATTATACTAAGCTACAAAATTGGGTCAGTCCTCTTATTTTCACTTTTACTCTAATTTATAGGAAAAAAAATTACATTTTACCACTTCAAGTTATCACTTCCAAAATATCATTTCTTTAAGATCTTCGCATGTTATCTATTTCTCATTTATCTTATCGGTCAGAAACTACAACTTATGTTTTAAATTGGAGAGCTAATTAAAAACACTTTATATGAGCCATTTGGATAGCAAATTAAAATGAGATGAATTAAGATAAAAATTAAAAGTTGAATAAAATATTGTTAGAATATTATTTTTTAATATTATTATTGTTTTGAAATTTGAAAAAATTGAATTGTTTATTATATTTTGTGTGACAATTTTAAAAAAATTATAATGATAAAATGAGATGAGATGAAACACTTTGTTAATACGCAACCCGAAAGGGAAGAAATATCCATTCTCGAGACGCGCTGAGGTGGGCTGGGTCACAATCGGTGTTGTTTGAAGCCCCCGGCAAAGGTCCAGTACAACTGTACAATATCGGTGCGTACATCTATGGCAGTAGTATTTAAATGTAGAGAAAATAAGGAGAGATGAACACACATATTTACGTGGTTCGGCACTAGACCTACGTCCACAGAGGTTTGGGGATGAGAGATGCCACTATAATAAACTTGTTTACAGTCTCTCATAGGCTCTCATTTCTGACTGTACAATGAGAGCTGTAGATCTACTTGCTGGAGAAGATGTTCTCTCTGGAGCTTTTAGGTTAAAAAAGAAGTCGAAACCAAAAGATAAATCCTTGAAACAGTAGGCACAATGTCCTTCTTATTTGACCATATGCTTGTGTGCACCTCGGTAGTGGTGAGAGATGTCTGCTTGGCATGTCTAACCCTCTTTCCCTTTCCCACTTTCTCCTAACACCTCTCTGTCTCCTGACACCCTCACCCCCTAGTCCCTTCTTATCCCCTCTCATTCTCTCATATCTTTGTCTCCTAGTGATGACCCTCTGATGAGCTGGGTCTTTAAAATCACTTTGGGCTCGGTGTATCTTACCCCCTCACATACTTCTTGTATCCAAATCCATTTTAATTTGATTAATCAGCCCCATATTCCCATCAACTATTTGCTTGAAAGTCGTGAGTTTGTGGTTTTGCAGCTTTTGTTTATTATTATTATTATTATTTTCTTCTATTTAAGCTCACTCGATGTCCTATTTTATTATTTAAATATATGTATGTATGTATATATAGTGTGTATGTATATATACATAGTGTGTATATATATATATATGCATATATATATATACACACTATGTGGATTGCAACGTGCAATGCATGTTTTCTTAGTTTATATTTAATTTTATTTTGTTAAGAATTAATTTTTTATTAATAAGGACGTAATGTTTTTGGTTAATTAAATAACGATGTAATGTTCTTGTAATTTATAAATAATTACACGTTGTGATATATTATAAAATAAGAGCATTAATAGAAACTATAATATGGTCCTATAAATAAACGTTGCCCATAGTCTTATGAAAGTTGTTTGAGATAATTTTGATTCTAGGATGATAATCTAGCATTTTCCTCATTTTGCATTGCCTCAATAAAGAGGACATTAAAATGCCTATGTTTTTTCTCCTTCAGTTTCTCTGAATCTACATAAACTTGAATCTTCTAAATTTTTGTTGATAATATCTCCACAACGCTTTTAATATATGATTTATGTTCCTACAAAATAAATTTTGAATAGCTTTATATAATTAAATAAAAACCCAATTTCTTTTTTAATTAACTCATTATAATCAAACTCAATTTTTGAATAAAAATTTTAAAAGATACCTCTCCAACATGTTCCATCAACTTAACTGCAGAACAACAAAATGCCTCTTCTGTTACTTCACCAAACATAGTAGCAGCTAACTTTCCAGTGTTATTGTCCAGTACAACATATGCTCTAGCACTTTAAATACATTGAATATATTATTTTCAATTTGAATAATGTTAAATTCTAAATTAAATTAGATATCAATTATAAATTAAAATTGTAAGATAGATACCGTAGTTTGCAAACCCCTTAGGTTTTGCAATATATACAAACAAAGCTTTCATTGTATTTATATCCAGTTACTTTATTACAGCCAACACATGACATGTAATAAAATACTTGGGCCAAGTCAGTCACATTTATCTTCGCCTCTATCCAGAATTTTGCTTTCTACGTTAAATCATAATCAATTTTTAGAATGAATGCTCGTGTAAATATTTTAATTTATTACTAATAAAATAATATTTACTGCCATGGGTTGCAAACCCTTCATCAACTCTGCAATATTGCAATTCTTCACAATTTCTCGAATACCAACAGATCACATAGGGGCAGATGGGTATGTCAACCATCTTGCATTGATATTTTTAATTATCAAATCATTATTATCCGCCCTTAAAATTCAGAAATGAAGAATAATATAAAGAAATGAAATATATAGGTAAATTACATAAATCACATAATTAACTCTAATATAAATGCATTAATATGTAATTGTTAATTTGCGAGAATTACCATTACTTCATTGTAGCTGCTTCAGGAAGAAGAGTATTGATTGTAAAGGTACTTGACAGACGTGATGACAGAGACAATCATATACAATATGGAAAAATATCAAAGCTGCTTAATTATTATAAATACCGTTATTTGATCGAACATATATTTTTGTTTCAAGTATAAATGGTTTATATTCAATAATTTATGATATTTTCTTATATTTTTCTTGGACAAATCGACCCCACATAGTCAAACATATTGGGTTCAAGCTACAAAATTTAAAATAATTTAAAGAATTTTCCTAAATTAATATTGGAATTCAATTTTAAAAGAAATGAGAAGTTATAAGAATTTTTTTATCTTTCGTCAATAACATATATCTCTTAGATTGTTGTTGGTCCAAATTCTGTCGTTACCTCTTTAGTTGGCTTAATTTCGATTGCAAAACTAAAATATCTAAATATTCAAATATGAAATGTTAATTTATTGATAATTAATTTATAATAAAATTAAAGTTAAATTACCCATTTCTCCAATCAACCCTTTGTAAGCCTCTAAGTCCATGAATGAGACGATCTCATATTTTGGTGCCTCTATTTGCTCTTTAGTTTATGGAACATTTTCTATTATTGTTCTTAAGTTCAGATTCTATTGATATTGATATTATCCAATTTTGTACTTTGGATCTACTGGTTTGATATGTGCATTGCTGATATAATACGACTAAAAAATATTTAAAGTGTCGTCCCTGGGGTCAATATCAGTACCAAAACATTGCTGCATGCACTCGATTTCCCTAGACCAACAATAAAAATAATTGTGATTAATAGTGTATTATATAAAATTGTGATTATTATTTTACTATAATTTTTTGTATTTTTTATTTTTTAAAACAAAACATGTTGTAAAAAGATAAATAAATAAATGCAACGTCATTAATATTTTATATAATATAATAGAATTTAAGAACCTCCAATTTCAAAAAATATAACAAATTGGAAACATAATATATGCTAACAAATGTTATACCTCTTGATCAATTAATGTCAGATTTTGGTACTTTAATGTTGTGTATTGGCTTATTCGCTTAAGTGACTCATTTATAATGATTATCTTAATTTTTCAGTTATATGTATTTGGAGTGATATCCTTTATTGATGTATATACCGTCCGCATTTTTTTCCATTTTCAGATACAAAAATATCATATGTATAAGTATAACAAATCTTAATTTAAATTCATGAACTATCAAAACAATTGATGAGGACATTTAATTAAATGATTGAATATTATAATAGACAATAAATCAAAACTATGCAATTAAATCTAGTTACCTGTATAACATTAATTCAAACATGATAATGTTAGTAATTCTGTAAACACAATATTTTTTTGTGTAGTTCTTTTCACGTTGTTCAGTGGACATTGGTCATATTAAAATTCTCACTGTAGATGCTGTCTTCGCCCTTGATAAAGTCACGTATAATTGACCATGTGAAAAAACTGGTTGAAGTAAATAAATCCCAACATAATCTAATGTCTGTCTTTGTCACTTATTTATAGTCATTGTGAAACTTAATCTTATAGGGAACTGAATTTGTTTGAATGAAAAACCACTATTTTCATCAATATTTGGTAATAATGGTATCTTTGGAATGAACATTCTTTTTTCGATATGGTGTCCAATTGCAATTTATGCATCTATGATATTTCGATCAAAAGCCTGACAAATTAAACGAGTTCCATTGCATAACCATTCTAAAGGATTAATGTTTTGAAGCAGCATAATGAGATAGTTTTTCTTGAGTAATAATTTATGAGACGGAAGTCCATTTGGAATTAGAGTATTTAAGAAATCTTCCATAACTGATTGTTCAGATGCATCTATTGTTTAATCAAAACTGTAATATCGCTGAACTTCACCTGGGAACCTATGAATTAAAAATGTATTTATTTCATTAACATAACCATTCTTGGCATTAATATGGTCCGATTCATCATAGTTGAAATATTTATTGAATATTCATGAATATTGTAAAAAACATCTTCTATTAAATGATCTAAAGAAGTGTTGTCATTATCATGGGGAACAAGCATCCCATTCGAAATTTTTATGGTTTCGTCAATTGTGTTTGGTGGCATTCCGTTGCATACTTCTAACACATAATCTGAAAAAACTGGATTCAATCTTGCTCACATATTTTTAGTTAATTGAAACTTGGTCAATATAGGCCACAAATAGGAATAAACCAAACTGGAATTAACCTATTCTTATCTTATTCCTTTACGAACCATGGGTAAAACCTGTTGAAAATCTCTGCAAAAAATAACAACATTTCCACCGAATGTTTCATCTGAATCATTGATGTCTCGTAACATTTTATCTAATGCTTCTATGTATTGTTTTCTTGTCATTGGAGTCTCATCCCATATTATTAATTTTGTTTCACAAAGTAGGTTTGCCAGGGCACTTTGTTTGCTGACACAACGCGCACTTCTTTCGTCAGTATCAAGTATAAGCTTAAAATGTGAGTGTGCTGTTCGACCTCCCAGAAGAATAGATGCAACAACACATGATGAAGCAATTACAAGTGCTATTAATTTTCTTGATCGTACTGTTGCGAGAAGTACCTTGTATAGAAATGCTTTTCCTCTCTCACTTTGGCCATCTACAAAGAATACATCATTTTGGTTTGCAAATACCTTTTTTAGCATTGCATTATAGACATGTTGTTATTCACTATTAAGAGATTCTGATGTGGAAATATCTTCTTCTAGAATTTTAACAGTAAATTCATTATCGATTTCTTTAAATTGAAATTCTTTTTCATCAAAACAAACGTTGTAATGAAGAAGATGGTAGAAATTAATGTATTTCCCACTGATTTAATTGTAAAAGAGATTGAACTCAATACTTGGGTTCTTACATTTGATATAGAATCTTTTGTTGATTTGAAATTAACTGACATATCTTGCTCAAAACGTTTTCAAAGCTCATTCGGATTGGTTGGATTACAATAAACCAATATTGTTGCAAATAACCGTCTCAAATTGGACGATATTTGATATAAAGATACTTTATGTAAACAATCTTCTAAGCTATTGTCTCACTATAGCAAACCATGCATTGTTGATGCCTCGAGAAATGTTAGGGCCATAACACCATCAATTGCTCTAAGATCTTCAAATGACAAAGGTCCTCTTACATGGTTTAGCAATATCCACAGATAATACCTTTGACCTTCAAATGAACTTGCTGTAATAATACGACCTACAACCATTTTTTTTTTCTGATGAGTCAACTCTTTATATTGTTGGCTCCAAACATAATATTTTGAAAATTCTTTATACAATAATCTTTTTGCATTCTCATTTATTCAATTTAATGCAAAAAATTTTGTTAACATCGATTTTCTAGAATGATCTAAATTGACAACATTGATTAGATCGTTATTTGTTCGGAAAGTCACTTGGTTTTGATCCTCCAAACTCTACATTACTTGGTACATTTCATTAATAATAAAACCATATATTTTCCATAAAGTTTCGAGGGGAGAAATCCATTGGGCTGGCTGGAATTGTTGGATTTCATCAACTGGTGGATTGGTTTGTTCAAAAATCAAGTTGAAAGCAACACAGTTATGCCCTTTATAAATGTACTTATAAAAATATTTAACTGCTTTTATTGTAAAACAAATCTCGACAATAATGTGATAGTAAAATATTGTAAGCAGATATGGATTATATGGAACAACCCAATGATTATCTAAATTTTGACCTCTGACTTTGACAGTTATTTCATTGTTTGAACGTCTATATATTGTGAAGCAATCATTTCAAATAGTTGTAGCAGATGCATAATTATTTGGATAATTACTTTTGCAACAACTATTTTTTTTCATGCAAACATTTGATGGGTTTAAGACTCCACATGGTCCATGCATCATATGCTTGACAACAGTGTTATGCAAGTGCAAGTTTTTATTTTTATCAGATATCTCTGCTAATACGATCTCATCAAAAAATTCAGACGCATAGACTTTCTAATTATTCTATAAGACAATTAAAAAATGAGCATATGGAAGACTTCTTTTTTAGTGCTCAATAACGTAAACATATGCTGAGACTTTACCAAATATTTGACCCTTGAAGAATTGATCTTTTAATTTTTTTAATTTTGCATGAAAGACTCGAGCAACCAAATTAGGTCGATTCTGACTCTCCTCATGCAAACTTAGTTCATTTATAATTTTTTGCCAGTTTGGATTGCACGTCATTGTTAAGAAAATGTCTGGTTTGCCATAATGCTGAACTAAAGCCATTGCTTCAATATATCTTTTTCTCATGTCTTTTGGACCTCCAATAAATGACAAAAGCAGTATAATCCATTTTTCAACATTAGAAGCATTTGTTTTTCCAAGCATAATGGTATCAACAATACCTTTATATAACTCTAATCGAGTATGTTGTTGTTTGTTTTTAAAATTATCTAATCTTGACGTCTCGATATTAACATACATATCTACTGTAAATTGTTGTAATAGTTGATCAGAAAGTAACAAAATTGATCTGACATTTTCTCTTATTTACAATTTGTAGCAATAATATTCACTGCATAAAACAATTGGATCCTTCATTTCTCTGTTTAATGCTACAAAAATAGAACGTGAATGAAATATTACTAAATAGTCTAAATTGGACGTACATACTAAATGAAATTTTTGAATATTAATACTGCAATATAACCTCATTGTTCTCTCGCAAGTAATTATTATGCAGTCACCGATTGNTAGCAGCAAGAACCCTATTCTTTAGAGAGAATTATTTTCTCTTATTTACAATTTGTAGCAATAATGTTCACTGCATAAAACAATTAGATCCTTCATTTCTCTGTTTAATGCTACAAAAATAGAACGTGAATGAAATATTACTAAATAGTCTGAATTGAACGTACATATTAAATGAAATTTTTGAATATTAATACTGCAATATAACCTCATTGTTCTCTCGCAAGTAATTATTATGCAGTCACTGATTGTTGATGATTTATTGATCGGTTTGTTTTGTTATATGTAGATTAGCTTCCTCTATTAACCCTTTCAATCCCTTGATGCCAACTAATATTGCCAAAAGGAAATAACAACGGATATTGAAATATATCATAACACCCAAAATAGTGCTGAACTATATGACTTCCATCAAAATGGTTAAAGACAAAAATATTGCATCCTCTTAGTTGATCTCCATCATCATTTTCTACCCATATTGGTGCAACTTGTAAGGATGTGAGACATTGAATACACGTTGATCTAGGCCAGCATCTGATCTTATATGAATTTTTTTTATTTTCCAAATCTGGCAAATCACCAAGAGAACAGAAAAAAAATAGAATACAGATTAATGCAAATAATATCAATGAGTTGAGTTACAATTGATGGATCCATTCCGTTTGAATTATAAATGCGATTTTCTAATTCACGTTCAGTATTATAGAAATACAACTGGAAATAAGAAGGATGGTCATTTGAAGGAAGCAAATAATTGATATAGTGATAGATCTGTCCCTAAGTTCTGAAAATATAAATTATATTTCTCCTGCAAAGATCTTTATCAAATTTCACTCTAAAGGATGTAAAAGCGAACTTGTTATTATAAGTTCGAATGCATGTCCTAAAATGTGTAGATTTATCTGTGTTGGAGGTAAACAATGCATAAAACTGACCAGGAGCATCATTTGTGGCTTAAGAAATTTTCCCATCAGCACAGCAAAGCCAGTTGTTTCATGGCGAAATCGCTCTATTTTACAATGTATGCAACTAGATACTAATGACAGAGAATATGCTTGAGATGGTACTACTTTCAATAATTGTCTAAATCCGGTAGAACTGTGATGCGACTGATCTATTTTATTAAAAAATGAAAATAAGGCAACAGACGCAAACTCTTCATATTGATTTGATGACTGAATTAAAGAACCAACTAATTATATATTTGTTTCTTACCCTTACAAGATGTCGGTATATTTGTTTCGTAGCTTGACTCCTCTCGAATAACATATAAATCTTATTTGTATAATATATTTTGAAATCTTAGAAAAATAGAACAAAATGATGGTTGAATAAGAAATATTAAAAAATGATTAGAGGAGAACCTGCTGGATAAAAAGTTGATTAGAAGATTCAGAGGCATTATTTATGGATGAATTTGTCTCTAAATTAATGACACAGACATCAACATCAAGAATAATACATATTTCACGAGACGAATCCTCTTCAATGATATTAATATGAATATCAGAATTTTGTTATCTATTTGATACTCTTTGTACAAGACTAAAGTCTTGAATGTTAACTGTATATTGGACATCATTGTTTGAATATCAAGCAATCGATGTAGTCATTTGATTACCAGCAGATGTGTTGAAATCATCATCACCAAATGATCTGGAATCATTTATACGAATCAAGTTGCTTTTAGATGCTCTTTATTTAATATATATTTCTCTTTGTTTTTTATGAATCTCTTCATTTTTCTCTTTTGGTAAATCTCTATACAGGATTCTTTTTGCAGGTTATTTTCCATGATCTTCAAAAAATAGTTCACATACATCAACATCAGGAAGAACACATACTTCATGAGACGAATCTTCTTCAATGATATCAATATAAATATCAGAATCCGTTGTCTCATTGATACTCTTTGAACAAGACTAAAGTCTTAAATGTCGTTTGTATATTGGACATCATTGTGTGAATATCAAGCAATTGACGTAGTCGTTTGATTACCAATAGATGTATCGAAATTATCATCACCAAATGATCTGGAATCATTTATACGAATCAAGTTGCTTTTGGATATTCTTTGTTTAGCATATATTTCTTTTTATTTTCTACGAATCTCTTCTTTTTTCTCTTATGGTAAATCTCTATACATGATTTTTTTTGCAAGTTGTTTTCCATAATCTTCAAAAAATAGTTTACAAACTTAAATTTTATAGAAATTTATATTTTCGTTTGTATTTTTTTTAAAAAAATATCACTTCTCATTATGTTAATGAAGGAAATGATTGCTTCAACTATTGAATATCGTTTTACACAAGCAAGATGAAAGAAATAAATAACAGTTATTTTGCTACACTTAATTAAATAAATAATCAAATGATAAAATATTATGAAACTGGAATCTAACAAAAGCATATTTCAATATCACATACAAAAAATGTTTTAGAAACTATTTGTCAAACTTAATTCTTTATTCCAAGCAACTACCAACTATTTCTCTACTAATTTTTTATTTGGATGTTATGATTTTTTTGTTTTCTTCTTATTGTTGATTTTTTGGGCAAAGGGGATGGTTTGAGTCTTGGGGAAAGAGATCGATCAATGTGGCATGTGATTTGTGTCAGTCGGTTTCTTATTGTATCTAAATCATTAAGATTGACACATTTTTTAATTTTTAATTATTATCTTTTAAAATTTTGTATCTTCCGATTTATATAGGTTGAGCATTTGAGTTTATATGTCAATGTGTCAGGTTGTGTGTCAGTGGGTTTAACATAATTTTCATTGTATTATTTTGTGACAACTAAGTTGTGAAATTTATTTTGACGTGCTTTCATGATATTAATTATTGTTTAGTATTTATCATTAAGATTGACACATTTTTTTTAATTTTTAATTATTATTTTTTAAAATTTTGTATCTTCCGATTTATATAGATTGAGTGTTTGAGTTTATATGTTAGTGTGTCAGGTTGTGTGTTAGTGGGTTTAACGTGATTTTCGTTGTATTATTTTGTGATAATTGAGTTGTGAAATTTATTTTGACGTTCTTTTTTTATATTAATTATTGTTTAGTATTTAAATTGCTCTCTATTTTAATTTGGTATTTTAATGTAGCCAGAGATAATTATTGATATATGGCTTGAGCTTTGAAAGGAATATATGTTTAATTTATTTACCACTTTTAAATGCCATGGCATTTAAATCAAGCAAGAAAGAAACATTCACATGATAAAGTAATTCTATTTATTGCCACAACACGTGGAAAGCATCCCAACGTCCGAATTAATACATTAAAGAAAAAAAAGACAACTCGTTGTCGTTTTGGGTACATCAGTTATAAACCTAAGATTTTTTTCTTCCGTCTACTTCTTTTCTTCTCTATGCCGACACATTCATTTCTTCTCGACTATTCTTATTTTTTTCTTTCCTCTTTCACACTTTATTCTCTACTCTTCTTCTCCGCCCTCCCTCTTTCTCATTTTCTCTGCATCTTCTCTCTCTGAAACCAGACTTCTTTCTCTCTTCGTCTTCTGTATTTTCTTCGTTTTGTATGTTGTTTTCGTCTTCATGTTTGACATTTCTGTCTTCAGGTTTGTTACTTGCAGTGTTGAGTTTGTTTTTGTTTATATTTTTCCTGTGAATTTGCATGTCGTGAGTTCTTTGCATTAGTTATTTAAACGTTTTTTGAAAAAATATAATCTTTTTTTCGATTGATGGATTGGGTTAAAGTTTTTTTTTTTTTTTTTTGTGTTTACATTTTTGTATACGGTTTTGGTGTTTTCGTTTCATTGATGTTTTTTTTTCTTATTTCGCTATTTATTGATTTTTTAAAATATCTATTTTTTCTGGTTATTTGATTTTTTTCCCGGTTTTTTTTCTGTGAATTTGCATGTCGTGAGTTCTTTGCTTTTGATATTTAAATGTTTTTGAATATATATATATATATATTAATGTTCAATGGGTTTTTTTCCTGTGAATTTGCATGTTGTGAGTTATGTCTTTGAGGTTTTTTTACATTTTTCGTTTGATTGACTGGGTTTTTTAGGTTCTCATTTAGATTTTTTTGGGTTGATGGATTGGGTTAAAGTTTTCTTTTTTGGTGTTCACATTTTTGTATGTGGTCTTGGTGTTTTCGTTTATTGATGATATTTTTTTCTCATTTCACTATTTATAAATTTTTTAAAAGATATATTTTTTTTGGTTGTTTGATTTTTTTTTTTTCCTTTGGATTTGCATGTCATCTGTTTTCTATTCTTTTTGTTAGTTAAATGTTTTTTAATTTTTTTTTTTTTAATGTTCGATGGAGTTTTTTTCCTTGTGAGTTTGCAAATTGTGAGTTTTTTCTTTGGGTTTTATATACGGTTTTCATTTTTATTTTTGGAACAAAGTAGATGGGTTTTTTGAAACAATGTAGATGAGTTTTTATTTTTTCGGTTTGCATGTTGTTAGTTAGTTTGTTCTTTACTTTAGTGATGTACAGATTTTTGAAAGAATACAAATTTTTACGTTGTTTCAATGGTTTTTCTTTTCCGTTGATATATTTTTATCAAATGACTTGTACCTTATTTGGGTTATTTGATTTATAGATTTGTTAGAAAATAAATTCTTTTTAAGATTTTTAGTTTGTAGATTTGTGAAAAAATATAAATTTTCCTTCTGTATGTTATTTACTTTTATTTTGTGGGTTTGGTTTAACATCTGGTGTTTATACAGATTAATGATGCTCTCTGCTGTTTAGTTGTCATGGTTTTTAGTTTCTCCTAGAAACAATGCGCTTTTTCTCTGAAAAATTTTGATTAACACTGAAAAGCTAATGCTGGCCTGCAATGCTCATGAAATCTATTGTGTTCCTTAATGTGATACTCTAAGTATGCATATTCACTACAATAGCATGGCTCCTACATTACTTATAATATATTGGTATTGTTTTTCGTTAATATCCAATTATTTAAACCAAAATATAGACCCATCTACTCTCTTGGTCCTGAGGTTTTTTATAGCTAGAAAATATGACATAGTCTTTATATATAAGACGTTCAACTTTCTTTCCAAAACTCAGCCATTTATATGCATTGACCTTAAACCTTAAATCTTGAGCATCTTATGAAATGTAATGTTTATTGCTGTTTGATTTGGTCTAGTTTGCTGGATAGGTGTTGGTGCTATGGAATTTTCTAACAGTCATTCATGAACCAGCATGAAATTATACATATGAAATGATTATATTGCAGGAGATGTTAAAGGATGTTGTGAGAACTATGACATATCAAAACGTTATTTATCAAAATAAATTTCTATTCAAGAATAAAGTTGTTCTTGATGTGGGAGTTGGGACAAGGATTTTGTCCTTGTTTTGTGCAAAAGTTGGGGTAGAACACATTTATACGGTGTATTTTCAGGATTTTTTTGGCTTAAGTTTATTTGTACATTTTGTTTAATAAATCTGTAAAATATGTTGTCTATGTTTATTCATCATGTAATTTGGTCACAGTTACTAAATGGCTGACAAATTTTTCATTTCCAGGTTGAAAGCTCCCCTTCTCCAGGTACTTTTCAACCTTTTTTTTTCCTCAATTTTTTTCCTTGATTTTTTAATTATTTCTGCTGCATTTTTCTTATAAATATGAACAAACATGTGTAATGTATAGATAGACTATATATATATATATATATATATATATATATATATATTATAAACACACAAAACATAGATAGACTATATATATACTATAAACACACAAAACACATTTAAACTGACCATTTCAATGTTCCTTAAAACCTTAGAACCACTGCACTGCTTCCACACACCTGATTTGAGAGAAATAGAGTTTAGAAGAAATTGAAAGAAATAGAAGATAAACTGAATATGCAGTTGCACAAATAAGTTTTATGAATTGAGTTTTCAACTTTGTAAGTATATATTTTATTAAGTATTTTGTTTCTTTGTTTTGTTGTGGTTTCATGCCTTGATTTATTTATTTATAGTTTAATTGTGTATAATTTTATACCTATTCAACTCAAAAGCTCCATATACCTAAAAAAAGAAGTTTACAATAGCATAAAGAACACAACATAGTAAGCATAGGGTAGTTTAGAATATTTTAAACTAAAAAAGCTTATGGGTTTAAGATTCTTAAATTATGAAATATTGGTTATATGCACTAGATGTTTGCTTAGATTTTTTTATTAATCTTTAGTAACTTATTGAAAGAAAACTGATGTGAAATGTGCAGATCTTGAAGGCAAAACAGATTTTTTTTTGCTCTAATAGTTAACATAAAATAGATTAATAAAGATACAGATGATTACCTTAAACCTAACAAAATTTGAATACCTCCCAACAACAAAAAAATTAGTACAATCTGAAACCAAAATAGAAGGAAATTTTGATTTTGTGATTTAGAAGAGAAGATAAACATAAACCCTATATTTGAAGAACTAAAAAATGCTGATTAATATAGATCAATACTTTCAACCAGAATAAATCCCTTGTAGCTTTCAACAGCACAAAGATGAATACAAACTCAAGAAAAAATAGAGGAGATTTCTTCGGTTGTGAAGGTGTGCTTGATGCGTATGTGTGAGTTATTTATTAAACTTTATTCATTTGTATTTGTCTTTTTAATATGTAATTGGAGATTTGTAATAGCCAATAAATAATTATTTTGAAATTATCAATCAAAATACAGTATTTAAGTATTCTTTGTATTACATTCACAGTGTAATTGTCAATTGTAGAATTATAGCGTCCAATAAATAATTGGAAGAATTGTAACAACCAATAAATAATTGTTTTAAAATTATCAATCAAAATGTAGAATTAGGAGAAATAAAGGGGATTTCTTCGGCTGTGAATGTGTACTTGATGCATTTGTATGGGTGATTTTTTAAATTTTATTCATTTGTATTTATTTTTTTAATATGTAATTGGAGAATTTTAACAACCAATAAATAATTGTTTTGAAATTATCAATCAAAATGTAGTATTTAATGAAGCTGCAGTGTCTTCTTTGTAACTGTTACATTCACAATGTAATTGTCAATTGAAGAATTGTAAAGTCCAATAAATAATTGGAGAATTGTAACAGTCAATAAATAATTATTTTGAAATTGAGTAATTCTATATACAACCGTGAAGTGCGTAAACGCCACGTAATCGCTTTGAAAAAGAGTGGAGTCCACTATTAAAAAATTAATTTTTTTATGTGAGTCTTATATTTTATTCACTTTTTTCAAAACGATTACGCGACGGTTGCACAATTCACGATTACAAATATCTGTTATCTTTGAAATTATCAATCAAAATGTAGTATTTAATGAAGCTACAATGTTTTCTTTGTAACTGTTACATTCATAGTACACGGATGAGACGAACGGCGTTAACTTTAACGGGAAATAACAAAAACCGTTAAAACAAGATTTGCCGTTTGATAGCCACTTTATTTATATAAAAATATATTTATACGTATATATATATATTTATATTTATGAATGCTATTCTTTATCTTCATTTTTATTATCTTCAGTTACATCAATTGGTGTTTCACATTTTAACTGGCTTTATGAGTTAGTCACAAATATAAATGTTACTAAAATCTGACATATCAACTAACATGACTGAAAATAACCAAGTCTATGATAAAGAACAATATTTCTTGTCTTTTTAATATTTCTTAGTAAAAATATGATTATATGATTTTTTTTAGAAATGCAAGTGATTTTTTTCTCAATTTATATCCATTTAAAGATAATGGTAAAAACCACCATGAAAATTTTAAAAGCACTTCAAGAATATGTTTAACAAATAATAAACAAGTTTTTTATTACAAAAATTTCTAGCAAAGTTTTTCAATTAAAAGCACTATAATTGATCAGCACTATAATTAAAAGCAAATAATCAAACCATGTGGCAATGAGATTAATAACAAGTTAAAGAAAGAAAAAGTGGAAAGTTTAATTGATCAAATCACAAAATGATGGAATATAGAGAAAGTAAGAAGCCTTTTACCACCAAGAGCTGCTATAGAAGTCCTGAAAATCATTTTAGTACCAAGGGATCGAGAAGACAAACTAATCTGGGAGCATGAAAAGGATGGTCAATACATTGTGAAAAGTGCCTATAGATTTTTTCAAGCCATTGAAAAAACTAGAGATGAAGATGAGAGCTCAAATGCAGAAATTCAGAAAAGTATATGGTGGAGACTATGGAAGTTAAAATTACCAAATAAGGTGAAGGTGTTTGCATGGCAAGCTTGTAAAAATGGTTTGCCAACTTTGCAGAATTTAAAAACCAAGAAGGTGGTTATGGAGGATGACTGCATTTTCTGTATGGAGGCAGTGGAAGATACTGGACATGCCCTTTATTCCTGCCCATCCGTTAGAGAGTGCCGAAAGAAACAGCTAAATTGTTTGCCCCCACCTGGATTTAGCGGAAAGTTTGAGGATCTAGTGTAGGGAGTGATGAAAACAAGTACACAGGAGGAGTTAAAACATTATTTTCTCATTCCATGGGGAATGTGGTACAGAAGAAATCAGAAGGTTCATGAAAAGAAAGACCTCTTTCCTGAGTAAGTGGTGGAATATGCACTATCTCTACAGAAAGATTATAAGGAGTTTCAAGGTCGACAAAAGCATCTGACTCACTTGCAATGTTGTTGGGCTCCTCCACCTTCAGAAGCAATGAAGCTGAATGTCGATGGGGTTGTTTTCATGATTAGTCTAGAGCAGGGGTGGGCATTATCCTTAAAGATGCCATTGGTGATGTTGTGATAGCTGCTAGTAAAAAAGAGAATGAAGTTAAAATCCTACAGAAGTTGAACTTCGAGATATGCTTAAAGGGCTTCATCTGTGTAGTCCTATGAGTTTACATGAATTGATTGTGAAAAGTGACTCTTTACTTATAGGAAAAGAGATACAAGCTAGTGGAAAATTTTTGTCACTATTGGATAACTTGATTCAAGAAGTTAAATGCCTGCTGAAGAAGATCCCACTCTGCATTGTGCAACATGTTAGGCGCATAGGAAATGAGATTGCTCATAGACTTGCAAAACATACTTGGAATGTAGTTGACATTACTGTGTGAAGGAATTTTAGTCTAGATTTCATGTCCCAGGTTATCTGGATAGATATGCAGTTGTAATGTCTCGCTAAATGAAATTGTGTTGCTATAAAAAAATATAAAAAAACACTATGATTAAAAGCTCTATATATTACCTATAACAACTCCAAACAAGCATTTACCAGCTTGTAGAAAACTTGATTTTGAAGTTGAGTTATTACAATGATCCATAACCTGAGGTTGTGCTAGAATTTGTGGATTGTTTGTGAATTTTTGAGTAATTAATCCTTTGACCAATATTTTTGTGGGGAGTGAAACTACTATGTTTGAGGGGTAGAAAGTGTGGCATGTAAGTGGACAAGTAATCGCAGTGAATAGTTCCTAAGGTAACCATACACATGCCACTCATATACAACCATTTTACAAATTATTCTACATCAATCAATGTCATCGTACCACTTTATTAAAAATAATTGCAAATTAAATAACCATATTCTATTTAAAATAAAGTTATATAATAATTATAAGTTTATTATTGTTCTAATTTTTATTAGTTTGATGAGTGACTCTCAATTCAAACTTGTTTTAGACCATACAGAAATACTCTCAACCCATCTTATTTTATCTCATCTTATTATTATAATTTTTTTAAATTTTCATAAAAAATATAATAGATAATTTAACTTTTTTAAAATTTTAAAATAATAATAATATTAAAAAATAATAGTCTAATAATAATTTATTTAACTCATAAAAAATTATCTCATTTCATCTCATGATCCAAACGAGCCCTTAGTGTAAATCTGATTCTTGTTCTTATATGGTTTTTGTCCCTATCAATTGCTAGCAAAGGCAATTATGATAGAAAATCGATAAGCAAGAATGCGAGTTGCACAAATTACAATATACCAAATGTATTTCCTTTGAGAAAAGATAAGAGTAATGATAAATATATGTATAATTTAATTATTTATTGTATAACTTATTTTTAGAGTAATGTTCCAAACTATATCACCAATTTATTATGTAAAATTTAATATTTTTAGATTATTTTTTAAAAAAAAAAAATTGAAAGTTGATAAACAATGTCACTTTACTATAGTGGGATGAAAATGTAGCATGCAAAATTTATTTTTATAAAAATATTATTGATTTAAAGTAAAATAATAAAAAAAAGTATAAAAAGAGTGTGTACTTATTGTTTAAAGAATAATTCTACGCCCATTTTAAACTTTTCCTCGAAGTTACGAATTCGATTGAAACAAAACCATAAAACAACAGATTTAACGGCTACGGGTCGTTAAGAACGATACGACGGACCGTTTTATGTTTGGCAAGAAACAGAAGTAACTGTAGAACAAAAAAAGGAGCAAGAGAAGTAGGAAACACCCGTGACCCGACGCTACGTAAATTCTTTTGCGTTCCGAACCTCATTTCCCCTCCCGAACTGCGTATCGTTGAAGCTCTCTCTCTCTCTCTGAAGTTCGGCATTTTTCTCTGTCAATGAAAATGGTTGGCGAGTCCAACAAGCGCAAAAGAGGCCGCAAGCCCAAGAACCCCTCCTCCACCGAAACCCTAGATCTCCCTTCTACCACCGCCGCCGCCGCCGCCGCAGACGCCGCCGCATTGGATGATGTGTTCTCCGTCACCAACGTCGAGCTCATCGACCCTCCCACCACATCATCCAACGCCAATGCTGGCGCCCACCGCCGCGGCCGTCCCAAGAAGCGCCCCATGCCCGAGAAGCCCCAGCCCCTCCTCTCCCCAGCCGCGCGGAGGGCCACACTTCGCCCTTTCGAAAACGGGGACTTCTTCGACGTGGCGGTGGGTCCCATGGCGGTGGAGGGCACGCCGGCGAGGATGGTCCCGGCGATGGACGCGGTGGTGAAGGTTTTCTGCGTGCACACGGAGCCGAATTTCTCCCTGCCGTGGCAGCGGAAGAGGCAATACAGCTCCAGCAGCAGCGGCTTCGTCATCGGAGGGAGGAGGGTGCTCACCAACGCCCATTCCGTCGAGCATTACACCCAGGTCAAGCTCAAGAAGCGCGGGTCCGACACCAAGTACCTCGCCACCGTGCTGGCTATCGGGACTGAATGCGATATCGGTAATTAACTTTCCTTCTCTGGTTTCGCATATTCGTGCTGGAAAATTAATATAAAATACAGAATAGACAGCAGTGGAAATAATAAATTGCATACCGCCTGCCAGGGTGATTCAAGAACGAGCAAGAGACTAAAAGAAAACCCACTTAAGAGAAAGAAATATTTGAGTAGGAAGAGAATCTTTTGCCCTATGTCTTTTGATTACCGTACTGATGGTTTACCCAGGCCCTTTATTTATAGGCTAGGCTATGGACTTCTAACAGAGTTAGACTTGAACTATTCCTCCCATCAAGGAATAGGATAGGGCTTATCCATTACTAGTTGTTCAAAATGAAACTCTTACCGAACTTCTCATGTTCTTTTCTAATCTTTTTCTTATACTTATAAAAAAAAAAAAAAAA
>QEOY01000497.1:65858-90080 GCA_003123805.1 Juglans sigillata | reverse complement strand
AATATGCTGCATGCCTCCCATATTTATCCAGCTGGCCAGCACTGCCACCACAGTCTCCGGCATAACCCAAGCCAGCTCTACTCTACCGAACACCTCATTCCACAAAACCCTTGCTGTCTCACAATGTAGGAGGCATCTAAGTTGTATTAACTATTGCATGAAGTAAATATTGGTAGCCTTTTTGAATTGTACTTAATTCTCTCAAGTTATACTGATTGTAAATATTGTTTTATGTGATTCTGCAGCAATGCTCACTGTCGATGATAATGAATTTTGGCAAGGAGTGTCACCAGTAGAATTTGGGGATTTACCTGCACTTCAAGATGCCGTCACTGTTGTGGGTTACCCAATTGGGGGAGACACAATTTCTGTCACAAGTGGCGTTGTTTCACGATTAGAGATCCTATCTTATGTCCATGGTTCCACTGAGCTTCTTGGTTTGCAGGTTATGATGTTGCAGTAGCATTTTGTTGTGTATGTAGTTTGCCGATTGACTATTTGTCCTGATAACTTTTTCATGATTGTTTTTGCAGATAGATGCTGCTATAAACTCTGGAAATTCTGGTGGGCCTGCTTTTAATGATAAAGGAAATTGTGTGGGCATTGCATTTCAATCCCTTAAACATGAAGATGCAGAGAATATAGGTTACGTGATACCAACACCAGTCATCATGCACTTCATCCAGGATTATGAGAAGAATGGAGCGTATACAGGTAGTTATTTACATCTTTGAGTTGTTAAGCTGTGGTACTAACTTCTTCAAGTGTGATCCACCTTGTGATTTTTCTGCATGGATAGTTGCATTTCTGGGATTTTTTGAGTCACAGCTACTTTTTTTTTTTTTTTCCTCCTCCCTGTTGGTTTGATTCACATTTCTTTCTTTATATGCCAGGATTTCCAATTCTTGGAGTTGAGTGGCAGAAGATGGAGAACCCTGATTTGCGGACAGCAATGGGTATGAAACCTGATCAGAAGGGTGTTCGTATTAGAAGAATTGATCCAACTGCCCCAGAATCTAAGGTTTTAGAACCATCGGATATTATTCTCAGCTTTGATGGGGTTGATATTGCCAACGATGGAACAGGCAAGCAGGACTTCTTGATTACAGCTTTTTCTTGACTATGTATGCAAATTTTGCATTAGGGTTTTAAATATAAAAGTGAAAAGTCCTACTAATCTAGTCTTTGTAATTGTATTGTTCCTGAATTTTGATGTGGCACTTCACTCTATTCTTTTGGAATGTTTCAGTTCCTTTTCGTCATGGTGAGCGCATAGGCTTTAGTTACCTTGTCTCCCAGAAGTACACTGGGGATGATGCAGCCATTAAAGTACTTCGCAATTATGAGATTCTTGACTTTGACATCAAACTTGCAACTCACAAAAGACTCATTCCCGCACACATCAAAGGGAGACCACCCTCATATTATATTATTGCTGGATTTGTTTTTACGACTGTATCTGTTCCATACCTTCGTTCTGAGGTTTGTTGTTCAACTTTGGAATCCCCTTGGCTTGTCCGCTTTCATGTGTTTTCTGGGTCTGAAATAGACGATAATAATAGTTGCTTCTAGTTTTTGTTTCTCTGTTGTTTTGATGCTGTGGCTAATCTTTTGGACTTGCAAAGAACTTTAGCATGGTGGAGGCTGGACAACTTGTATGACTAGTAAAGTCTGATTATAGTGGGAGACTAAAGGGATGCTTGGGGAATGAGATGAGATGAGAAATCTGTGAATAGTAGTAAAATGGTTGTGAATAGTAATGAAATGGTTTGAGTTATGATGTTTTATGGGGTTTTGAAAAAGGAGAGGGAAAAAGTTGAATAAAAATATTATCAAGTTAAAATATTGTTAGAATTTAATTTTTTAATATAATTTTTGTTTTGAGATTTGAAAAAGTTGAATTGTTTTTTGTGTTTTGTTTAGAAGTTTGGGAAAGTTGTAATGATTAGATGAAAAAGTTAAAAATTTGAAATTGAAAAGTGTTTGTATTTGAGTGATGTTTGGGAAGTAAATGAGATAGATGAAACCATCTCATCTTCCAAACAACCCCTAAGGTCTCATTTGGATGTTGAGATGAGATGAGAAATCTGTCAATAGTAATGAAATAGTTTGTGAATAGTAGTGAAATGTTTTGAGTTAACATGTTTTATGGGATTTTGGGAAATGAGAGAAAAAGTTGAATAAAAAATATAAAGTTAAAATATTGTTAGAATATAATTTTTTAATATTATTTTTGTTTTGAGATTTGAAAAAGTTGAATCGTTTTTTGTGTTTTGTTTGAAAGTTTTGAAAAGTTATAATGATTAGGCAATGATTAGATAAAAAAAGTTGAAAATTTGAAATTGAAAAGTGTGTTTAGATGTTGAGATGAGATGGGTTGAGACCATCCCAACATCCAAACGGGGCCTTAGTATCATCGTATTTTGGTAATCAAAAGAGGTAGCTTTTGGTTTTTGCAAGTCTGAGGAATGTGAGGGTTGCCTCGACACTATTTCTCCTACTCTCTTCATATTTTGGAATTACATACATGTTGTTCATAAAAAAAGTCTACTTTGATGCCTGGGTCTACGACTAGCATGTTTAAAACCTACAACCCATCACAGTGGCCTTAAGCACTACCAAAAGGATGTGGTTTTTGTCTGGTGGTCTCGTGAACTTTTATCCAACAAAGGTTCAGTTGTTTGCTCCTTGTCTTTCATAGTACACATGCGCTGGTCTGTATATCCTCTATATCTTGGTGGTTTCTTATTCAAAGAAAATTGTTTTTGGTTCCAAACATTAAATGCAATTGGTTGCTTCAATTCGTCGTCAACTGTTTGTGTTTAGTAATTTGCCTTTGGCAGCCTACTCTATTTGATCTCCAACATCTTATTAACAAATTTATCACAGTCACAAAGATTTTGCATGGTATCTCATAATCCCGTCTTCTTTCTGCAGTATGGAAAGGATTATGAATATGAAGCTCCAGTGAAGCTTTTGGATAAACTGTTGCATTCAATGCCACAATCACCAGATGAGCAGCTTGTTGTTGTTTCTCAGGTACTCTCTCTCTCTCTCTCTCTCTCTCTCTCTCTATATATATATATATATATATATTTCCATTCTTGTTCTTTACCTTTTAATGATATGTTTTGTTGAAGGTGCTTGTCGCTGATATCAATATTGGCTATGAGGACATTGTTAACACCCAGGTCTGGAATTAGTAGCTTTTTGTAGTGCCTTTGATTTTTGCTGTGGATACTTTAATTACCGAGCCGCTTCATTGTATAATGTGTAGGTGCATGCTTTCAATGGTAAGCCTGTGAAGAATCTGAAGAGCTTGGCCACCATGGTAGAGAGCTGCGAAGATGAATTTTTGAAGTTTGATTTAGAGTATCAACAGGTTCTTCCTCTCTCTCTGGTGGAGTGCTATACACATTGAACACACACCTTGCCTGGTTGCCCTCTTATTTATTCATAAAAAATGATTGAGCCAAGGGATTTTTACGTGGAAAGGAAACATGAACAGTGTAGAAAATTTGCTCCCCGTATTTCCTTTCCATGCAAAATTCCTGTATGAGTATCACAGTTCTTTATTGATAAGTTTTACATCTGTACAGATAGTGGTCCTTCGGACAAAGACTGCCAAAGCAGCTACTTTAGATATTCTTGCAACACACTGCATACCATCAGCCATATCGGATGATCTAAAGTTGTGAGGTTTGATCATAGATTTCTTAGGCTGCACTGCCTCTATTTTTCTTTTCTAAAACATCTGAAGAAGAGAATATGTCACATTCTGGAGACCGGACTTGCTCGCCATATATTTGTAGTTTGTTAGACATTGTTTCCCCATGTGGGACTGTCTCTGGAGAGCAGTGAGGTGCAAGTACTTCAGCGGTGATTGATAGTTTTCTGCTCTTTGCAAGTAATTGAGGAGACCATACCGGCTGTAGAATTGAGGGTGGTCTTGAGATTATTCTCTCATTTTTCTTCTATAAATTTTGGAGCGATATGTGAGGCATATATTTTGTGTAATAGCTCCCGTAGAATATCTAGATGTGAATGGGATCTTAATTGTCTGTCAGAAACTCCTATCTAGAGGAAAAGAAAAAGTAAAATACCAAGTTACTAACCTTTTCTTACCATGAGATTTCTTCTCTAGCAGTGGCATATGTTTGAATGGCTTGAGACGGGTTGTGCACCAAACAACTACACAAGGGGGAAATTTGAAGTAAATTCAGCATGTAGATAGTGGCATGTGGAACATATCACCCTTAATTTTGTTTACAGGAGTCTCTATGCACAAGCCCCATGCATAAGCCGCCAAATGTCCGTCCGATGATCACTTTACTGGTGAAGCACGAACCACCCAAAATGCTGCTGTCCTTGGTTTGGAGATGGCTCTCTGGATGTAGTCATCGCAATCACAAATTGCTCTCCTACTTAAAACACCTTTGGCCCCTCTAAGTAAATCACCCTATCTAGTACGAAGAGCAAGGGATTCTTGACCACCATACACAGAACCTACAAGCCATCCCACGATATATTTGCCTCATTCTGGGAGATGGGAAGCTAAATCATAGAGAGACCTATGTTTTGTATGCTATAATCCACCTATATTCCAAAAGGGAGATAAAGAACAAACATAAACTAGATCAGCTTTTAAGGCTAGACTGCCTTGAATATTATGTTCTGAAGATGATAAGCAAGTGATGATTCAACCGCTTTCTATTCATCTGTCTTCTGCCTCTCCAAGATAGGACTCTTCTGCGTGAGTGGTAGTAAACCTTTCATCTTCAAGGGATTTACCCTTTTCCTCTTCTTGGGGTTATGTTCTGTCCATTCTACAGCGTGAAAACCTTCAACTATCACAGTTGCTTCAATCACACTGCAAAAGGCAGTAAAAGCTCAATTATTCCAAGTTAAGTCCATCACCACATCTNTAAGTAAATCACCCTATCTAGTACGAAGAGCAAGGGATTCTTGACCACCATACACAGAACCTACAAGCCATCCCACGATATATTTGCCTCATTCTGGGAGATGGGACGCTAAATCATAGAGAGACCTATGTTTTGTATGCTATAATCCACCTATATTCCAAAAGGGAGATAAAGAACAAACATAAACTAGTTCAGCTTTTAAGGCTAGACTGCCTTGAATATTATGTTCTGACGATGATAAGCAAGTGATGATTCAACCGCTTTCTATTCATCTGTCTTCTGCCTCTCCAAGATAGGGCTCTTCTGCGTGAGTGGTAGTAAACCTTTCATCTTCAAGGGATTTACCCTTTTCCTCTTCTTGGGGTTATGTTCTGTCCATTCTACAGCGTGAAAACCTTCAACTATCCCAGTTGCTTCAATCACACTGCAAAAGGCAGTAAAAGCTCAATTATTCCAAGTTAAGTCCATCACCACAGCTGGGTACTCTCGAGGGAGTTCCTAATTTTTTTACGCTGCAACATCTATGCATTACGTATAATGTAATACAATCTCTATGCAACATTAAATGTTTAACAAATATGATATGGTCCACTTTGTGTAACTCTCTCTCTCCCAAACTCTAAAACATTCTACATAGTAGAATTTGAAAAAAATAGTTTGAATCTTTGTGAAAAATGATTAGAATATTAATGAAATTTTTACTATATAACATCGTCAACTGCACAATTATAATCTGTCTCGAAAAAGAAAATCGAAAAGCATATATGTGTTTTCGCTATTGGACTAGTAATAGAGTGAAGTGCCGAATCCTAACCCGGAAAGCCCCAATCTGAGTTAGGACTATCCAACCTGACCTACAACAGTTCCAAATTAGGACAATTACATATATCTACTCTATTATAATATGTGTTTATTTAAATATATTGTGAATAATAATTTTTGTTATTTTTCAGTTAAGTCTTATTTTATCGAAAGACTCTTAAAATTTTTAACCATTTGACGTGTAGTTTCTTTATAGAATTTAATGAAGGATCATGTTTTACTAAAAGTTTCTTAAGACCTTTGACCATTTAACGTGTAACTCTCTTGTAGAATTTAATAAAGAATTATATTTTATCAAAACATAATTTGCTCAAGTTTAGATTTTTTTAATCTTATCTTTTGTCTTTTTTTAACCTTATATTTTATTTTTTCAGACAAATAAGTTAATAATTTTTTTATTTAAATTATTATATCAAGTGCATTTCAAGACTAATGCACCTGGAACCGTTCCTAATGTATATATATATTTTTTCAATGCCTGCCAAATGTGCCTTGAGGCTAGAGTGTAATGGTATTTTTTTTTCTTTTTGTAAACATTTTAAAAAATATATAAATTTATTAATAATAATTTCTTGACCATTAAAAAGAAAAAGTAAAATGGACTGGTAGACATACAAGAATTTTCCTTCAAAATATCCCAACGCTCCGGTGCTCAGAAACTTAAAAAGCCAACGCTCGCAAGTCGCACCTGCAGCGCTATTCTATATAGCCTATATAAAAATTGGGCATTTTGTTTCCCTGCTCTTCGACGATCTCTGTGCTTGTTTTTCTGGGTCTAAAATAATTTGATAGATATTAAATATACTACGTAGAAGATGGGTACTGCGGAGCCCAACTTGGAAAAGTTTTTTGAGGAGAAGAAGCGCGTCAGGAACCCTCTTGTTCCTATTGGTAAACCTCCCATTCTCAGTTTCCATTAGTCATTTTTTAAAATTTAATTTTCGTATTTATACCTCCATTTGGTTTTTTTTATTGTTCTTTAATGTCAGATTTATGTTTGTTTCTGTCAATTTGGGACTTTTCTTATATTGGGTTAGGTTATGTACGTCATTTTTCTTAATCAAGAGGAAAAAGAAAAGCTTTGTATGAGATATTTGCCTCGGCTAAATATTAACATCATATTTTGGTGGGAATTGAGTTTGTGGTTCTAGTAGAAAGTGGCCCAGGTTGATGAAATTTCATCTGGGTATGGGATTGCTTGTCTTGTTTTGGCTGTATTTATGAGATTTGTATCAATGTTAGAAATGGTCATGGTCATTTTTTCATAAAAATTTATTGGTAGTTTTATGTATTATTGGTGGTGTTCTATATAATCTGGCTATGTTTTTCATTTGTGTTACCAAGTTCCCTGTTGTTTTTTCTTCTAATTTGCATATATTTGTTGAGAGACAATCAGTTTTTATATCTCTTTGGGGGAATTTCTGGGTCTCATGTTTAGAATGCACGAAAGTTTATTCTTTGATGTTGTCACTGGCATTCAGTGTTGGTAATAGCATTGCACATAGCCAAGGCTGAAGCGCTTTGCTTACCAAAAGCCAAAAGTGAAGAACAATTAAGAAAACACATGAAGTGCGCTCTTTTTGGAGCTTTATCACGTGAGCTTAAAAAGCATGGCTCTTTGTATTTTTTTGAAAAAAAAAAATTAGTTCTCACTATTTTTTATTTTTATTTTAGGGCCCTTCGGACTCACCCCTGTAGAGTAAACTCTGATTCCGTGCACCCCACCCTCGAAAGTTTCCCTATATGGAACTGGTTAAATCGCTGGCTTTTCACTAGGGGGTGGCGCCCCAAATGATTGTTTGTACCTATGATGTGTTGAACCTTGGACCTTGAAGGGAGTGATACCCCAAGACCAAGGCCTTCACTACTTGGGCCAACCCTTTGGGGTTTAGTTCTCACTATTGTTGTTTGAGAACTCCCGGTGTATTGGCTTAGGGATGATTATATACTTTAGGCTTGCGTTCTTTGCTTCTGATAGCATAGAAGTCAGTGTCTGCAGTTCTTGTGTTTTTATGGTCATTGTCTTTTTGAGTATATTATGATTCAACCATGTACTTCATTTTTGGTTGTGGCTATTAAATATCACAGCTGTATGTATTAGCACAAGAGAATATATAAAATTTTATACTCTTAACAAATTGAGTCAATAAGCTAAATAAGTTACTATCTTGCTTTTTTAGGCTTTTTTTAATTCTATTTTTATTCTAGTTTGTTATTATACATTATTGGTTTAAACATGTGTGATTTTACAACACTCTCGGCAACTTCTTTTTTTTTTTTTAAATGACGGGGGAACCACCCATGGCAAAGCCCTTAGGACTCACCCATGGAACCTAAACCCATGGGGAGACTAGCACAACAACCCACCGCCATGGCCTTCCACTTAAATCGTAGTTTGATCCTAGGGGGAATCGAACTTGTGACATGAGGCATATGCACACAAGTCCACCCTTACCATTTGGGCTACCCACGGGTGGGTAACACTCTCGGCAACTTAAGGTTCTCTTTGCATTAAGGCTCCATTTCTTTGCCTAAGAAGAGTGGCAACTGTCTGGAAGACTGGTTCTCTGTGACTCAAGTTCTTTCAATGAAATGCTTTGGAGATTGGTTAATGATATTGTGATGATAGAGAGGTTGTAGTGTGGAAGTATAGTTATTTGGAGAGAAATTGTGTCTTAAGGAGCTTCGAGGAAGCTGTGGGGCTTGTCTTTTGAAAGCAACAGCAAAAGGCTTTAATCTGTTTCATTAATGCTAGAATTTCAAAGTGGTCTGAAAGGTGAATTATAGAAAGATATTTGGTATGGTAATGGTACCTCAATGAAAGACTTTGGAATTTTTCAGGACTACCAATGCTACATATCCTAGGTGGTAACATTTCGTTTTTTTTTTTTTTAATGCAGTTTTAGTTGGTCATGAAAATGTAACAATGTAACTGTTGCTTTCATCTATTCTTTAAGTTCGTCTTGGTATCTAGCATGGAAAGGCGCTAAACTATTCCATCCCCAACTAGGCCTGCTACCCACCCCCAGTGGGCAGGCAGCCGGCCATCCTGCCCCCCGCACTCACATGGGCAGGGGGCTGAGTTTGGTCCCCGGCCCCATTGCACTTGGGCGAGTGACCCCACCTGGATGCCGGGCCGACGGATTGGCCTATTGAACGTCCGCCGTTTAGGACAACTCCACCGAGGATTCAAGATACTCACTTGGAGTGGAAAGTGGGAGACAGCGACGACGACTACCACGGCAACATCGATGTGAGAGACCNGCCGGCCCCATTGCACTTGGGCGAGTGACCCCACCTGGATGCCGGGCGGACGGATTGGCCTATTGAATGTCCGCCGTTTAGGACAACTCCACCGAGGATTCAAGATACTCACTTGGAGTGGAAAGTGGGAGACAGCGACGATGACTACCACGGCAACATCGATGTGAGAGACCGATAGAGACGACGCAGTGGCTGAAGAGAGAATGAGGGTGATTCAGGAGATGGGGGAGAGGGGAGGAAATCAGCCCCCCTGGGGGGGGTGGTGTGTTGCTTTAGGTTTTACTTTGCCTAAATGGTGTTGTTTAGGAAGTTTTTAACTCCCTAAATGACCTCGTTTTGATATAAATATATATATTTTAAATGAAATATAATATATATTATATGATATTTATATATGCCGGCGGGCGGGTGGGGATCCGCACCCACCTGCATGTGAATGTTTTTACAAATATTCTCCCCTGTGCCCTCTTGATGCTGGGGCCGGGTGGGCCAGAGCAGGTGCCCGCCCAGCACCCTTACCCCTAACCTGTGATCCCCATAATATGTTGGCATGGAACTGAAATAATTTGCAGGAAACCTCATATATGGGCCCATTGTCACAGCCTTGTTCAGTGATCAATCCACTGTAAATGGGAGGAGAATGTGAAGGGTAATCTTTCAGCTGCTAGTAGTGTGACCGAGTTTTTCCTCTCCAAAATGGGTCTCAAAGGGACAGTATTACACCCTTGTGTCGATTGGACCAGCTGAAATTGCTTGATCTTTGAAGCAATCATCTCAATATTGGTGAATTGCCCTCTGACCTTTCAGACTCGAAGTAGCTGGAAGTTCTTTTTTGTTAGATTTTGAAATAGGAAAAAAAACTGAGTTATCATAGATTAAAAAATTAATTGTTTGCTGTTGTGTCAGTTGATTTGGCCTACTATGTCAGATGGCCGTAAAATGGTTGTATGCCTATCATTACTCTTTTTGCTCGGTTGATCATTAACTTTCTGAACATCAAGATTTATCATCGCCACCTTCAATATTTTTAGCTGTTCATTTTTATCTAATAGATACTTGGTATATTTGTTTGGTTGACGGATGTGCAAATACTGCAGGTGCCCTTCTGACAGCCGGGGTGCTCACGGCTGGCTTGATCAGTTTCAAACAAGGCAATTCTCATTTGGGTCAGGTGCTAATGAGAGCTCGTGTGGTTGCCCAAGGTGCTACGGTAGCACTAATGGTTGGTACTGCTTACTACTATGGGGATAATCCCTGGCGATCAACATAAATTCTGTACACTGCTTTGGATATTTTCTTCTAACATGTTATGTTATTGATTTTGGTGACTGGATCAGGACGATCGTCCTTTTCAGCTCCATGCACCTTTGCAATTTTGCTTATACAATCATATATATATATATATGTATGCCAATCATGTTACGGCTATATATTCTGAATAAATTAAGCTTCATAGAGATCAAGAAAGAGTGTTATTAGTCACAATGATGGTTGATTTGAATAATTTTGGGGGAAGTTGGAATGTATCATTTTTGTTTGGTTATTTCGCAAAGAAATATTTGAGCCGAATTAACCAGAAATATTAACATCTCTGCATTATTTTATTATACAAAGGCCACTATATGAAATATATATATATATATATATATATATATATATATATGGTTGGATTAATTGAGCATGGGCAACACCAAAAATTCATTGAACTCATTGCTTGCTCCAAATAGGGAACGAATAGGAACGAATAACAAAATCCAAGATGCAAGCATGCATTGATCATCTAAACCTCATAAACAGACAAAAAATCGACGGACAGCTTTGTCCAATGTGTGTTACAAAGCCTTAATTAATGAGCTGTGCTACGGATCAGCCATTGTTTACGGCTGATCCGTAATGATCCGTAACACGTTACGTGTTCCATATATTTTTTTTTTAGGTGCAAAACGCACTAGACTTTCTGGTTTCTACCCCTCTCTCATCATCCTCTCTCCAGTGTCTCTCTCATCAGTTTTCTCTCTCATCAGCTCTTTCGCTCTCCTCATCTCTCTCTCTCTCATCCCTCATCATCCTTCTCTCTCATCGTCTCTCTCTCTCCTCGACTCTCTCTTATCTCTGCTCTCTCTCAGTCTGAGCTCTCACTCATTGTCTCTCTTTCAATCCGGTAATAATTTTGAATTTAAGAGACGTGTGGTTTGAATGATACTACGTACGATGTGCAAAGGTGACTACTCTCAATAGTTGCTGCTATCAATATTTTTTCTTAATTAATAGTTTAATTGGCCATGCAATTAGTCAAACAAACAACGTATAGCAGGCTGTAGTATGATCAGCATGCAGCAGCTGCAGAACTGCATATCTTCAGGCATGGAAAAACCACAGAGCTTATCCACACAAAAAAACATGGATTAAAAGTTATCACTGGGAGACAAATCCCAACACGTGATCAGGGTAGGGCAGCTCTTAGGATCCGAGGATTACGAGGACAGATATTGTCCTCATCCCTCCCCAAGAAAACTAGTGGCTATAAACATTCGTATGATCATGTTCTAACTTCTAATCCAATGAAACCGATTCACAACTAGCTCGGCCCCGGCCCCCTCCCATCCACATAGGTACAGAAAACTGGGCTGTCTTGCTTGCATGTCTTATTTCTCTCCACAAAAACAAACCCTACCGCCAGATAGACTTCACATGGCTACTCTCACGTCTCAATCTCACTACTTGTATATATAAAAACTCTATACACATGTACATTTCTACGTACGCCTCGATATAATAATCCCTCTCCACCTTTATCTCTCTGCCATTGTTGAGCTACTTGAGAGTTGATGCCTGATCATCATCATGGCTTTAGGTCCATCATGCAGACGTTTATGTAACCAGCTTAAGGTTAAGGACGATGGTAAAATGTTTGGAGTGAAACTGAGGAGAAGAGGAAGAAGAGGAAGGCAAGGGGAGGTTGGAAAGAAGGTCCAAAAGCTGCAGAGGATTGTGCCTGGTGGGCCAGGTCTGCAACCGGACAACCTTTTGCTTCAGACAGCTAATTACATTCTGAATTTGAGGCTGCAAGTTTATGTTTTAGAATCTGTTCTCAGCTTGCATGAGGAGCCATGACTTGATCTCAGCTTTCTGTATATTATCTCGCTGATCACTAGTTGTGTTTACTATCCAATGCCGCTTGAATTTTATTGTATGTATCGATCCGGCTGATCGAATGTTTGCAATATTTTTTTTTATTGGTACATTACTCTTTTATTGTCTTTTGTTTTTAATAGGAGTCGTTCGCTCTCTGATCTGCTGTATGATGAGCTAGCTTGTTGATCATTCCTGTGTTGATATAACCATCCAGTACAGTCACGTGTAATTAATCATCAAAATTGTAATAATATTTCGATTGTGAGAATTTTCTGTATTTCCTAGCTTGGGATTGCTCTCTTAATTTCTGTCTTAGTTTATTATAATGCATGCGAGTAATCCATTATGAAGACCTTTATTGGAAGGTTGTAATTATAGGATAATAAAGAAATGGTTGCTCTTGTTGATGCGGGAAAAATTGTATAATAGGCTGGAATGAGAGAAAGAGTCATTATCGGCCCACTGGTCGATTGGGCCTTGGTTGGTGTTCTTTGGAGCCTCTGACAGTATTCTGGAGTAGCTGTACGGTGTTAATACGTACATATATGGCAGTAAATAAAAAATAAGTGCAGAGAAAATAAGAGAAAGGAACATAGATTTACATGGTTCGGCATGTTACTTACGTCCACGAGCGTTTGAGGAAGAAAAATTCACTATAATTTACTTATTTACAGTCTCTTATGACCTTTCATTTCTTACTGTACAAAAGAAGTTTGAACTCTTCCTCGAGAGGTTGAAGAAGAAGAATAAGATCTCATCCTCGTTGGTCATCTGACCCTTTGCTTTTATCTGACTCTCCATTGTGCGTGCCTGGGTAGGAGGTGACTGGTCCCTTTGCGTGTCTGTCAGCAGAGGTCAGGTCTGACCCTTAGCGTGTCTTGAGCATCCCTTCCATTTCTCACTTCCTTTTGACACCTCTTACACCGATGGTCACTTCTTGTCTCATCTCCATTTTATCCTCTAATGTGACTTGATAGGCTGGGTCTAGCTTTCAACCGGCTGGATATTTTATCCTTCGCAATTCTAATATTATATGTATATGTAGGTAGGAATTAGGCTCGTTTAAGATGGGATGGATTATGATTTTTTAAAGTTAATTGTAGTGACTTTAGGTTGTAGGGTGGGATAGAGATAAATATGTAAAATAAGCCATAAATATATAATAATCTATTTGTACAAAATAAATATCAAGCGTTTAAATGCTGAATTTTTTTTTTCAAACTACAATTAATTCTCTATCAAATTAAGTTAGAATTTTGAAAAATAAAACGATAAGGTACACCATCACTCAGGCGAGGTACTGTCTACCTCGAGTCTAGCGAATTTAAGTTTTAATTCTCGCTTAATCAAGCCTTGAGTGAGCATTGAACAAACTTTTTGCTTGATATTTTGATAGATTAAAGTCTTGAATGAGTGTCGAATGAACTCATGAGTCGAGTTGTCAATCAACCAAAATTCTAGTGAAATTTTCAATGGACTACTTGTCCGAGTAGCCTTTCTCTCTTACCTTCTGTGATTTTCTCCCTTTTAAAACCCTTCCAGTCTCCTTCANTGATATTTTGATAGATTAAAGTCTTGAATGAGTGTCGAATGAACTCATGAGTCGAGTTGTCAATCCACCAAAATTCTGATGAAATTTTCAATGGACTACTTGTCAGAGTGGCCTTTTTCTCTTACTTCCTGTGATTTTCTCCCTTTTAAAACCCTTCCAGTCTCCTTCGTGCCTTTGATATATTGTGACAATGTGACATACATCATTAATCTTCCTCCGATGTATTTTCTTGAAGTTGATGAAGCCTACCTAAGTTTCGATCTTTAATTGCTTTGGAATGATCAAGATCATATATAGAACATATATATATATATATATATCTTTGTCAATAATATATAACCTATTAATTGTTAAGTTGTGCTATACGCAAATCTCACAATCCTATACACAATTTAAAAATATGTGATTTTATTTTTTTATCCTCATATTTCATATTGAATATGAGGAATGTTCATGTGTGCAGGGTATGAGACTTATGTCTAGAATTTTTCTTAATTATTTACATTAATTCTTTTAGGTCAATCATAATTTAATCAACTAATAATTTAATTTAGCCTTCTCATTATGTATTCAGTATTCCCACCAATACATGAACATTAAATAGAAAAATATTATAAATGAATCAATCTATTCGATAGTCTATTCGATACACGTTCGGTTAATGTATCCTCGGTCTTTTGCCATTGTATATGCATGTGACATTAATTACACAATTTATGAATNGTGCAGGGTGTGAGGCTTATGTCCAAAATTTTTCTTAATTATTTATATTAATTCTTTTAGGTCAATCATAATTTAATCAACTAATAATTTAATTTAGCCTTCTCATTATGTATTCAGTATTCCCACCAATACATGAACATTGAATAGAAAAATATTATAAATGAATCAATCTGTTCGATAGTCTATTCGGTACACGTTCGGTTAATGTATCCTCGGTCTTTTGCCATTATATATGCATGTGACATTAATTACACAATTTATGAATTGATTAAAAAATAAACTTAGAACTTCATCAAAAGAAAACTAAATTAGAAAGAAAAAGAAAGCAAAAATCTATATACACATGATTAGCCCATAACATAAGTAAAAACAAGATTGATGTGAAATAAAAACGTAAAAAGAAATTAAAATTCAGAAATCATTATCTTGTATAATTAATCATGTTTTATCGAAAAATTTATTTTCGAATTGAGTCTATAATTATTTATATTATATTTTATAAAAATGTACAAATTAAGTTACTCTCTTACACTCAGTTAACGTATAATTTATCATCCACAAATTTCACTTCTTCCAATTTCTCTTTACGTTGAATTGTCGGGGCTTCTCGTCTTCGGTCAGAAACACAAGCTCAAGCCGTAAAAGGGTCATTGAAATTTTCTCTCGGCAATTTGAGTGGAAACTGTAAGACACCAAGGTTTCATTTGTGTTTTCTCACATTTTCTAAGAAATCAGTCAGACGGAGCGCAATTTATGTATTATTTACGCTCTGTTTACCGGTACTGCATAGATCTTGTATGTGCAGTGTGAACTTCGTCGAGCTTTTGGCTTTGAAAATTCACTTTTGTTTATTCATTTTTGCTTAATTTAGCGTATAACTCATTATTCGCTATTTGTTTCTGGAAGAAAGTGATGGAGCGTGAGAATTTTCTGTGAATATGGGGTTGAACTGGTTTTTATAAAAGGATTCAAGCTGTTTGTCCATCATATTCCTATCGGTGACAAAAATAGTTTGTGAATTAAGTGGTTGCATTGTTGATTTGCCTCTCTATGCATTGCTTTTTCTGATCATTTCTCCGTGGCCCAGGAGATCCTATCATTTTTTTATTGGGAACTCGAACAAGTTACGGCAATTTCAATTTATTGGATTGAAAATGATCGTATATGCGCATAAAATTATTGGAATATCTTTTAATATTTCTTATGATCGCCCTATGGGGGTGATCTTAACTTGATATCAAAGGAGTAATACATTTGATTCATGAAGTCTGTTGTAGGGATCCGTAAAGATTATGCATGCTAATCATCAGTTTGCTGCTTAGGTAGTAAATTTCTGTTTGTTGAAATGGACAACTAAATAGGCTAATAGATATTGTGTTATGACCAGAGCATACTATCAGTGCGTGCTTTTATAAAGGGAGGTGCCTAGTTTGAGCTTGATATGGAGGCATTTGAACGACAATGTGTTTAGCTTTTATATTTTACATATATTTGTCTTTTAGACACATTGTGCAAATGCTTTCAACTTTATGATCAGGCTCATAGAAGGTGAGGAGTCATAGGATTAGGAGTGTTTTTCTATAAAACTGCAACCTAAAAACACTCAAAGTTTAAATCAGTCATTAAAATCCACTGATCNGCCAGAGCATACTATCAGTGCGTGCTTTTATAAAGGGAGGTGCCTAGTTTGAGCTTGATATGGGGGCATTTGAACGACAATGTGTTTAGCTTTTATATTTTACATATATTTGTCTTTTAGACACATTGTGCAAATGCTTTCAACTTTATGATCAGGCTCATAGAAGGTGAGGAGTCATAGGATTAGGAGTGTTTTGCTATAAAACTGCAACCTAAAAACACTCAAAGTTTAAATCAGTCATTAAAATCCACTGATCTTATTCATTAAAGAGCTAGTGGTGGAGAAGGTGATAGTCATAGGATTAGGAGTGTTTTTAGGCTGCAAGCAAACGGTTTGAAAAAATCTGAGTTCTACCTGGTTGGCTATGTTGGTTAGATAGACCCAGAATTTGTCGTTTAGCTTATGCAAAAGATCCATTTTTGGAAACAAACTCCAGGTAGAATTGGCTAATGTTGCTTTTCAGTCTTACTGTGAGATTGCTTGGTCTCTTTTTCTTACTCTTCTGCACCTTCCGCATGTTATCTCTTCTAAAGGGTCAAAGATATTGCTTGGAATTGCATGCCTATGCTTTACGTGTCCATCACTGACACAGTAACGGTTTTATTCCCATCATCTTGTATCATCTTTCAGTTTTAGTGTTGGGTTATGTTATTTTTTATGTTACATCTTAGACGTCATTTACCTTTACTGCAGTGCTTTAGCTGTGTTTTTCTTTAAGATTTCCTTTAATTTACTTTCTGAGTGTGGCCTGTCCTACCTTGAAAGTTTAACAAAGTGAAGATGTTAATGGAGGAAGTTTAAATATTGATAAGTGGGCCCTGTTTTGTGATATCATGGTCTGTTGAATCAAATTTCTGTTTTTAGTAGATTTAAGTAATCTTGTTATAAGATGTCTTCATTTACTGTGTTTTTTCCTTTGGGTCAACAGATACGTGTCTCCCTTATTCTTAGTTCAATTGCCAAGGAAAATCTGGGGTTTCTGATTCTTTTGCTTCCATCTTCTCTATCTCATATAACATCTTGTGAGGCTCTGGAAAAGAAGGTAGGCACCTATTCTCGTATGTCAAAATATTTATCTTCAACCATGTTGTGTCCATAAATATTCCTGAACAAAAGTGTATGTGTTATTCTGTTGAAGTTAATTCAATTTCTTTGATGGATTATAACAGGTTGTGGAGTTTTAGTTTATAATAATTAAGATGTCTTCTCCAAGCAAGAGGAGAGAGATGGATGTGATGAAGTTGTAAGTTGCTTGCCATTGTTAAATCTCTATGTGTGTATGCACTTCAGTTTGACAAAGTTGGCCTTCTATCATGAGTTCTGCTTAAGGCTTGCAGTTCCAATTTCACATGCTAAAGTTATGAGTGATAATCTTCTTTCTGGCACCTCTCACATGTGTTAATGTTGTCCAGGATGATGAGTGATTACACAGTGGAGACAATAAACGATGGACTCAATGATTTCAATGTAGAGTTCCATGGTCCAAAAGAAAGTATTTTCCTTGCGCTCTTATTTAAAACCCCTTTGGTTGTTTAGAATCTCCTTCTTTAATGATGTATTCTTTATGTGATATGACTTTTGGATTCAGGCCTTTATGAAAGCGGGGTTTGGAAAATCCATGTTGAGCTTCCTGATGCTTATCCATACAAGTCTCCTTCTATTGGGTTTGTGAACAAGATATACCACCCAAATGTTGATGAACTGTGAGAACTTGTACCTCAAAGCAATCTCGTCACTTATTTTTCCAACAGAACTCTTCGGCTCTAGGAATATATAGCTGCAATGAACAAAGCATTTGGGAGACTTGGTCATATAAAAGGTTTAGTTTCATTAGAATTTAAAAACACTTGGGCTGCCTACTGCTTCTTTGAGAAGCATAAATCAATGGAAATATGATTGCTTTTCTGACTTTGTCATCAGCAGTTGCAAAATTGACTGCAGGTAATATCCTTCTGAGTTTGTTGTCAAGGAAGCTGACTTTGGTTTTTATTTCACTAATTGCAGATCTGGTTCTGTGTGCTTGGATGTTATTAATCAATCTTGGAGTCCAATGTTTGGTAATTATTAATTAACGGTTCTTGTTTCTTTTAATAAAAGCTTAAACTATTGTGTAGTTTATACACGTCTCTATTCATGTTTTCAATTTTTTTTTTTTTGTCAGTAAAAGATAGATATTATATATATGAATGAAAAATGTATAACCCTTGTACGCAGGAAGTATACATAAGTGCTCCTAAATACATTCTAAAAGCAATAAATTAAAGACAATAAATCTTGAATATTGTCCCCATGCAATACAATAGTGGAAAACCAACACATTAGAGTGTGGAGAAAAAAATTCTTTAACTTAGTCATTGTGCATTCCTTATCTTCAAAGCAACGCGCATTCCTTTCCGTCCCAATACACCACATAATGCACAACGGAATCATCTTCCACACTGCTGCCACTTGTTGACAGCCTTGCAACTTTGTCCAACAACCCAACAAATCCGCCACCCTCATAGGCATAATCCAAGCAACATCAACCATTTGAAAGATCTCATCCCACAACGCCCTTTTTACCTCACAATGTCATAAGAGATGGTCCACAGATTCTTCATTCTTCTTACACATGTAGCACCAATCCACCAATACACCACCTCTCTTCCTCAAATTGTCTGTGGTCAATATCTTCTTAAGAGCAGCATTCCAAACAAAAAAAATTACTGTAGAAGGCACACGAGATCTCTAAATATTCTTCTAAGGGAACGGAGTATTGTCAAGATGTGTTGTCAAGATGTGTTAATACGCCTTAACTGTACATATCCGGTGATTATTAGACCTCCACTTCAAGCTATCTCGTTGTGCCATAGGAGACTCCGTGGAATATAATAAGTTGAAAAAAACTAAAACACTAGGTAATTCTCAATCATGGAAATCCCTATTACACAGAATATTCCACTAGTGCGTACCATGAGAACATAACATCATGTCTGCCACTAAGGCCTCCTTATTAGCTACAATATGGTATAGAGCCAGAAAAACTATTTCCAATGCATGATCTCCACACCACACGTTCTGCCAAAATCTGATTCGATTGCCCTCAGCAACTACAAAACGAATTTGATTTGCAAAGCATGCCACCCCTTCCTTATATACTTCCATAATCTCACACCGTACCCCTCTCTCACTTCATTAGAGCATCAACCACCCAACCCAATACCATATCTAACGTCAATAATATCCTTCCACAATGATCCTCCCTCCAAATGATATCTCCAAAGCCATTTTCCTAATAAAGTTTTATTAAACGTTCTCAAGTTACACATACCCAACCCCCCATTCACAACTGAGCCACATACAGTCTTCCAACTCACCAGATGAAATTTTTTCTCCTCCCCCATGCCTCCCTTTAAGAATGCCCTAAAGAGTTTCTTCATTTTGTTCACCACCCCTACAGGCATAGGAAACAAATATAAAAAATAAGTGGGGAGGTTAGTAAGAGTACTCTTGATAAGAGTGAGGCGGCTCCATTTTGATAAATACACCTATTTCCAGCCAGCCAACCAACCTATTCTCTATCTTCTCCACTACTCCATCCCATATAGTTCTATTCTTGAAAGTTGCTTCCAACGGAAGACCCAAATATTTCATTGGGAAAGAAGAAACCTTACAATCTAGAAGGCTTGCTAAACTGTAGATATTAGAGACCACACCCACAGGAACCATCTCAGACTTGCCTAGATTCACNAACCTCCCTCCTGTAATCTATGGTCCAAACACTAATTTGCTATGAGTACTGAGTCAAGAATTTGTCTCCCACGAATAAATGCGTTCTGAGACTTGGAAATAATCTGTTCCAACACCAGACCAAGAACCTTCGAGATAATCTTATAAACACTACTAACCAGGCTTATAGGCTGAAGTCTTCAATAGTCAAAGCCTTGTGTTTCTTAGGAATGAGAGCAATAAAGGTCGCATTAAAGGATTTTTCAAACTTTTGAAGAGAGTGAAATTCATTGAATACCTGCATAACATCACCTTTCACAATGTCCCAACAAGCTTGAAAAAAACCTATTGAAAAACCATCCGGCCTCGGCGCTTTATCTTTAGTCATTCCAGATATGACCTTGTAAATCTCCTCTTCAACAAAAGGTCTCTCCAAAACACTCACACTCTGTAAGTCAATTGCCTCAAAATGCAAGGCATCAAGCTTCGGCCTCCAAGGAAACGATTCTGTGAGGAAAGTCTCATAGTAATGTACTATATGGTTTTCTAGCTCGGGAGGAGAAGAAAACACCTGAGAACCTGATTGAAGTGACTCGATAGCATTATTACGCCAATGTGAATTAGCCACTTTGTAATTTCGTATACCTATCACCTTCTTTCAACCAAAGGGCCTTGGATTTTTGACGCCATGAAGTTTCCTCTGACAACAAAACCCTCTCCATGTTTGCCATAACCATGTCTTTCCTCAATAACATCTCCTCTGAATTATCTCCCAAAAACTCTTTATCCTCTAGCTCTTGCAGTTCCTCCAAGTATAGCCTTCTGATTGTCAATGTGACCAAAAACCTCCAAATTCCACTTTTTCAAATCTTATTTCAGTGCCTTCAACTTACTTGCAAGAATGTAACTTGGAGTACCAATAAACTAATATGAAGACCACCAAGCACCACCATCTTTACAAACTCATCCGCTGTTAGCCACATGTTTTCAAACTTGAAATACCGGCACCCTAGATGAATACCCCCACAATCCAAAAAGATAGGAAAATGATCAGAACTGACTCGAGCTAGTCGTTTCTGACTAACTTCCGAATATTGAGCTTCCTACGTAGGAGATACAAGGAATCTATCCAATCTCGACCACACCCGCCCATTTGACCAAGTGTATTCACCCCCTATCAGGGAGAGATCCATGAGGTCAAGATCAAAGATGAACTCGCGGAATTATTCCATGGCCAGAGAATTCTGACAGTGCTCTGAACGCTCACTAGGAAAGCAAATAGTATTAAAATCACCCCCCATACACCAAGGCTCATCCCATAAGGAGTATAGATCCGCCAACTCCTCCCACAACCTTCTCCTATCCCTATCCACGTTAGGGCCATATGAGCCTGCAAATGATCATTCCTAACCATCAACCACATTTTTAAATCTAGTCGCAACCGAGAATTCTCCAATACATTCCTTGATCGACTTAACCACTCTTTTGTCCCACATAAGTAACACTCCACCTGAGGCTCTCAAAGAAGCCAAATAAGTCCATCCCACATACGACCACCCCCCATACACTTCGCACAATTTTCCTATCAATGAAAAGCATATTTGTTTCTTGAAAACACACCACATCACCCTTCCACATCCGCAATAATGATTTGATACGAAGGCGTTTATTGCGATCATTAAGCCCCCGTATATTCCATAATATAATCTTAGGCTTCATAAGAAACTATGTTGCCCACTCTTTTCTTTCACATCATAATTAATGGAACAAGTTAGCCTTTTAAGCTCCATATCCCGCTTTGTGGCTGACTTCGAATGACTAGTCTCAAGTGCTATAAGGAGAGCCTTGAATTGTTCTTCGTAACCTCCAAACGAAATTCCAATGACATCTCCTCTACCTTCTTAAACACCCAATTTGATGAACAACTCCCATAAGTAGAGCTGGGAGGGAGTGTACACAAAGGAGTTAGGATGGTCCCCTCCTCACCAATGCTAGCGGGAGAAAATAAAGCCAGTTCTGATCCACTCACTGAATCTGATTCCCCATTGGAAGGAACAAGACCCATCGGAGACCCCAGCGATGAAAAGCCATGTTTCGACACGACTGACTGCACCAGAATCACCACTGGGCCTCCATCCACCACACACGGCCTTGTATGTGTATTTTCCAGCAAAAAGCCTCGCGGCAGCGACATGAACTCCACCAAAAACCCATCCTCTGCTGGCAGGAACTGCATAGGAGCAACATCTGCTCCGTCGACCACCACTCGCACTAAGCGCTTTCCAACAAAAACCCAGCTGACGGCGACGGGAAAACAGCCCTCGAAATCTCCGTTACAACCAGATCCTCTGTTACCTTGCTGTCGTCCCTATCTTCCCATCGAAATGACCCTATCGGCACACCGTGGTGGTCGACCGCAACCGGCGGTTCTTTTTGTGCCGGTGTGGGAGCCGGCGAGGCACTTATCGGCACCACCAGAGGTCGACTCTGGCCAAGGGCCGATATCTCGGGCATCGCCTATTGCTTCTGTTTCCAGCCCTGTTTCGGGCCTAAAGCCTGGCCCACACCAGGGCCCATGCCAGAGCCCAACACGGGCTTCCCCTTTCCAGCGCCCTTTTCAAATGTTAATACCAATTTATCCCTCCCTGATCCAAACCTGTTACTCTCTTGCACAAGTCAGCAAGCTCTCTCTCTCTCTCTCTCTCTTCTGAATTGTGTGGATTCACTCCTATTCCTCTCATTATATACCCATGTTTTCTGTTGCTGCAGATCTGTTAAATGTGTTTGAAGTGTTCCTTCCACAGCTTTTGCTTTATCCAAATCCTTCTGACCCACTTAATGGTGATGCTGCATCATTGATGATGAAGGACCGAAAGCAGTATGATCAGAAAGTAAAAGGTGAAACTTTATTACAATGTGAATTCTCTTTCTTTTTGCAATATTGGCAAGTGTTCTATCAAATCAACATCAAGGAAGAATCAGAACTGAATGAAATTTTGCAATTTGGGAACTCACATTGGCAGTGACATGGTTTGTTTTGAGCATGTGTTTGGCATTTATTTCTGAAATGAAATTTAGGTAGATAAGATGATTTATGACTATCTAATATATATTGTTTATTTAAATGGTGTAGGAGGAAGAACCTAGAAAATAAAACAAACATAAAAATTCTGATGATTTGGCCACAAATCTCCTCAGAAATGCCTGCAAAATTCAAGAAGTGTGTCTTCAGCTTCTTAGTGGGGCTCGGTTACTAGATTTATTCTTTTATGTAGTCTTTCCCATCTTATTTCAACATTCAAACACTTAAAATATCGAATTTATTTCCCAATATAAGTCAGTACCACTTACTTCAAGGGTATGGTACTGGGAAGTACGTTAGTCACTTGAGTCTAATTATAATATATTCTTCATTGATATTGTTTCTTGACTTATCAGAAAAAGGATATTGTTTCTTGACACATTCACTAAAAATGATATAAATATCAGGTGAAGCTTGTTGTGTCTCTTGTTGCTAAAGGGATAGAATTGAATGTCATATCTGGAATTAGAAATATAAGTTTTTCCACTTTTATCTGTGGACACAGAGTACTGTGAACAATATGCAAAGAAGGAGAATATCACCAATTCCATATCTGAAGTGGACAGTGGCAATGAGGACACAAGTGATGAAGAAAGTGGTGGTTTTAGTGATGATGATGTTGCAGGACATGCCGACCCATGATGAACTGCTGCATCTTTGTTCTTGATCTTAACCCACCCCCAAAACTCAAATAGCAGCAGCAATGAAACTCTATAGTGTGTTTACATGTTCGATTGTTACTAGTTGTATGATGATGTTTTTATTGGTTGTAGAATCATAATGGCACCAGATACTTCGATTGTAACACCCCTGGACTGATATTTAAAGGTACGGGGGATGAAATGGAAAACAAACAAACAGAAGAAATTGACAAGTTAAGTCAATGTTTTTCTTACGTTCCATTTCAAGTTTTATTATTTCAGTTTAATTTTTTTCATTGGCCAGCTTATCTGATTACTATTCTGGACTCGATGCAGGCGATATTTAAGGATAGTTGATGTAGTATCCTGCTTATTTATGGATAGGATTGGCAGAATTATCTTTTATGCTTTTGTTAAAGGTCATATTGGTTTTATGTCTTGGGGCTTGGACCTATTTTTCCATGGTTCTCTGATCAAGACTGGCTTGGATTCTTTTCATACCTCTATGAATATATATCATAAAGAGTAGGTTCTATTCTAATGTCATAGGGAGGAGTTGATATTAGCATTGGGTAATGACCTAAATTCTAATTTCATATAATTTTATATTTATGTGAGGGTGAAAACTATCAACTTAATTATGTCTTTCATTGGTTAATAGGTCTTTTCTTTTGGGTAGTAGTTCTTAGGTCTTTTCCTTGGCTCTTAAAATGTTAAAAAAAAAAAAAAAA
>QEOY01000497.1:40873-65424 GCA_003123805.1 Juglans sigillata | reverse complement strand
ACTCGTGGTTAACAGTTCAGATACACAGAATTTGCAATTCTGAGGAGAGCATATCTTCAATTATTTGTATTAACCTTTGGTTAAGTGAATCAGGCTTGTCTTTAGTATTTACCTTTTATAATCTTTTACAAGAAAAGAGTTCACAAATCCAAAAAAAAAAGCTGCTCTGTTTACCACCCATTTAGATAGATAAAGAAGTAACCTCTTGTGTACTGGTTTACATAATCGTTGGCAAGTCTCCATAAATAAAAACTCTTCTTGCAACCTTGTTTTGCATGTAAAAGCTTTTACCTTTTATGACATGATTGTGGGATTTTTATCATGAGTTTTGGTATCCTTCAATCAATAAATGTAAAAATGAGATATAGAGGAAAGAATACGAGACTTTTAAAATTTCTAATTTTCTAATATTTATTGACACAACATTTTCAACTATTTTAAACTTAAACAACTAAAGTTTTAATCATTTAATGAAAGATTGGATGATGTAGCTCAATGAGAGCAAAGCTCTTACTTCAAAAATTATATATAACCATAGGAAAATATTAAATGTACTTAAAAAAAACTTGCAAAAAACTTATTTTTTCACATGTATGTTATTGATATGTTGAAAATTATGAAATTTACAATTCAAAATTTGAATTTCAAAAGAAAACTAAAAAAACCCAACTGGTAAGTAAAAATGTAAGTACATGTAGCACTACTCGTATTCATAATGTGTACCGATTACTTCATTGTTGGCAAGTATGCATCATAGATAAAAACACGATTATTAATAAGTAAATCTTAGTGGTACCAGCAAATATATAGTTTAATGGGAAGCCGACTGAGAAGGGCATGAATCACTATGCATGGCATTCAAAAGCATTGACTGTTTCAAAAGGCCGGCTCTTGGTTTATTTGAAATGTCAGTTTATGCCTTCTGGCTCATTTTTAACTGGTCCTTGTTGGCAGTCACATTACATAGATGCTACTTCAAGCTATCTTGGTAATATCAGCCAATTGGCAATCATAAGTGGTTTAAGCAAAATATGGCTTGTTACTTTCTACTTGTTTCTCAATTCCAATTAGCCAAACCAGCTTATAACATAAACAAGGAAAGCAAAGCATTAGAGCAATTTGCATAAAAAAAAACCCAACTGGTTTATCAAAAAGATGGATCGGATTCCCATCTGGGTACTCCTCATTTTGATCTTTCTCATCAGTCCAATGGCAGTTTCAGAAGAAGGGGAAGTGAAGCAGGCACTAGTTCAATTCATGGAGAATCTCTCACCAGAAAATAACTGGGGCTGGAACTTGACCTCCGATCCTTGTAATGACAAATGGGTCGGAGTGACCTGTCTTCAGAACTCTGTGTGGAGAATAGTTCTTGAAGGTCTCAATCTCACTGGAATTCTGAATGCCAGTTCTATTTGCATGGTAAAGTCTCTTACTGTCTTAAGCCTGCAAAATAACCAAATCCATGGATTAATACCAGGAGAGATAGGAAAATGTAAGACTCTGACTGGCTTGTATTTAAGTGGGAACAGATTCTCGGGTGGCCTTCCTGACTCTCTCTCACAGTTGGGTAATTTGAAGAGGCTGGATATATCTGACAATAACCTCTCTGGTGAGCTTCCTGATCTGCCCCGGATTTCAGGCCTTTTGACTTTCTTAGCTCAGAACAATCATCTGAGTGGAAAAATACCAAATTTTGATTTCTACATCTTGAAAGAGTTCACCCTCTCCAACAACAATTTCAGCGGTCCAATTCCTAATCTCCAAGCCCGTTTCTCTGCAGATATCTTTTCAGGTAATCCTAGACTATGTGGAAAACCCTTATCAACTACCTGTCCACCTGAGGCTGCACCTCCACCATCTAAAACGAAGCCAAAAAAATCTTCATCTAATGATTTTCTTATATACTTGGGCTATATAATTCTTGGTATGCTCATGGTCCTCTTCTTTGCCATCAAATTAATCCGAAAAAACATGACTAAAGAAGAAAAGTTAGATGTTGCAAAGAAGGGAGTGGCAGGGGATAGTAATAGCAACAAGCCTAGTGAAACTTCCAATGAGCTCAAGTTCGGCCTAAGCACATCAGAGTATTCAATGACATCTGTTGAGAGTTCAACGGCTACATCAACCCTTGTAATTCTCACGAATCCATCGATGAGGGAACTACGATTTGAGGACTTGCTTAGTGCTCCAGCTGAATTGCTCGGGAGAGGAAAGCATGGGAGCCTCTACAAAGTCATGCTAAATAGTGGGGATAATTTGGCTGTAAAGAGAATCAACAATTTGGAGTTATCTGAAGAAGATTTCCGTAGGAGGATGCAGAAGATAAACTTAGTGAGGCATCCACATGTATTGCCACCGGTTGCATTTTATTGCACCAAGCAAGAGAGGCTTATGGTCTATGAATATCAGCCAAATGGCAGTCTATTCCAGCTTCTCCACGGTACTTTCTCATTCTCAGTATACTACTATATTTAGAATGTCAGCTTACTAGTTTCTGGGTGCCTTTTCCCCTCCCCCAAACAGAAAAGGAAAACTCATAGCTGTAGTTTAAAATGTGACACATGCAAGAGATTAGTAGAATAAAATAAAGAAATATGCTCTGGTAAATCCTATGCCCGCGGGCTTGAATGACTGGGAGGTGTTTTTGTACTAGGAGATGTTGCATTATCAGACCGTACCCAATCTGTGAGCAACCAAAACTGTAAGACTCAATGATAGATTGACGATAAAACCCGTTTTAATTTCTAAGCTGCTTGAGAATCCTGGTACAAAATTAGGTCAAAACTCTACTCCATGCCTTGTCAGTGGAATCGTGGTATTCTGCATCCATCCCCTTTTCTGGTAGCAACTTTTTTCTTTTGTGTATTCTTCATAATTTCAGACGAGAAAATGCAAAAATATTTTTTCTGAGTCATTTTTTTTTCTTTCATTTTCAGGGTCACATGATGACCATACATTTGACTGGGGAAGCAGGCTAAGTGTTGCAGCTAGCATTGCTGAGGGTTTGGCATACATGCACAAGGAGCTGCATCAGTATGGGATTTCTCATGGGAACCTAAAATCCACAAACATTTTGTTTGACAGAAATAAACATATGCACATCAGTGAATATGGTCTAATGGTTGTTGACAATCAAAAGGAATCATTTCTTCCCCTAACCAAAGGTTTTAAGAACAACAATCTGAGTGGAGACCGTCCATATAGCACCTTCAAGATTGACGTTTTTGCCTTTGGTGTGATTCTCCTGGAGCTGCTTACTGGGAAGCTGGTCCAGAACAACGGGTTTGATTTAGTTACTTGGGTGCATTCAGTAGTTAGAGAGGAATGGACTGTAGAAGTCTTTGACAGGGCACTGCAATCAGAAGGTGCTAGTGAAGAAAGGATGGTGAACTTGTTGAAGATAGCTCTGAAGTGCATAAATCCTTCTCCAAATGAAAGGCCTAGCATGGCTCAAGTTGCTGCAATGATTATGACAATAAAACAGGAAGAAGAAGTGGGATCAGTATCTTTTGATGCAGGTTCTCTAATATTTTTGTGAGCAAAGAGTCAACTGTGAAATTAAGCACTTGATGTAAGAGAATTGTCTATTTATCCCTATACCGAAGTACCCAAGTTGTTCCAAGCAGATCAGTACCATCCATTTACATGGAGAAAATCTCTCTCTATCACATAGATGACGGTATGGATGTACTTTGTTACACACGTGTTAGGATTGGTGCCTTAAAACCTATTAGGAACCGGATATTAATTGAATAAAAGTTGTTTTTATTTTGAGATTAATGATGTTTGAGGATTGCATTATTAATTCATAACTTGCTTTCACTATTATTAGTAGTCGATCTGGTTGTATATCAAACTAGATTCTTCCATACTAGAACAATTTTCAATTCCCAATACAGAAACCAAAACAAAAAAAATCCCTTGGTTTTTAAAACCTTCTCCCTTTTACAGACGTCTGCCTAGATCGACATCCACACAGGATTACTGCTGATCACACCAAATTCTTCAGCATCTAGACCTCAACTTAGCTAATCTGAAAAATTATGAATAGCATTTTCTTTCTATCAAGCACTTTTAACATAGCAATAGTATGCATGAGACCCAACTTGTCATGCAGGAAGACTCTTAATGCTGGCTTTAGAGATTGGGCCTTGTGTTTAGAAACGAAAATGCCTCCAACCAAACAAAACTTCCTCCCTTCCAGCAATGGCACTAAAGAAGAAACTAAAGTCGCACAAAACTGCCGGGCTGCTACATACTACACCTTTAATCCGCTTCTGTCATATTCTTTCTTAGTGAGATCTATTTTTTTACAAAAGGCCTATACGAAATTTGTCTATTTAAAACTTATATCTAGCATTACTCAATCATGATCTCTTTTGAGTGCATGCGCTGCTCAATCATGGATGAGATGAAATGGCATTAGTGCAAGAAAAAGCACTGTGGGTTCCCTCCTCCTCCCACCTAATTTTGTCCCCCTCTGAGATTTATGTTCATGCTCATGCCTATGATCATATATATATATATATATATNATCCTTGTAATGACAAATGGGTCGGAGTGACCTGTCTTCAGAACTCTGTGTGGAGAATAGTTCTTGAAGGTCTCAATCTCACTGGAATTCTGAATGCCAGTTCTATTTGCATGGTAAAGTCTCTTACTGTCTTAAGCCTGAAAAATAACCAAATCCATGGATTAATACCAGGAGAGATAGGAAAATGTAAGACTCTGACTGGCTTGTATTTAAGTGGGAACAGATTCTCGGGTGGCCTTCCTGACTCTCTCTCACAGTTGGGTAATTTGAAGAGGCTGGATATATCTGACAATAACCTCTCTGGTGAGCTTCCTGATCTGCCCCGGATTTCAGGCCTTTTGACTTTCTTAGCTCAGAACAATCATCTGAGTGGAAAAATACCAAATTTTGATTTCTACATCTTGAAAGAGTTCAACCTCTCCAACAACAATTTCAGCGGTCCAATTCCTAATCTCCAAGACCGTTTCTCTGCAGATATCTTTTCAGGTAATCCTGGACTATGTGGAAAACCCTTATCAACTGCCTGCCCACCTGAGGCTGCACCTCCACCATCTAAAACGAAGCCAAAAAAATCTTCATCTAATGATTTTCTTATATACTTGGGCTATATAATTCTTGGTATGTTCATTGTCCTTTTCTTTACCATCAAATTAATCCGTAAAAACATGACTAAAGAAAAGCTAGATGTTGCAAAGAAGGGAGTGGCAGGGGATAGTAACAGCAACAAGCCTAGTGAAACTTCCAATGAGCTCAAGTTCGGCCTAAGCACATCAGAGTATTCAATGACATCTGTTGAAAGTTCAACGGCTACATCAACCCTTGTAGTTCTCACGAATCCATCGATGAGGGCACTACGATTTGAGGACTTGCTTAGTGCTCCTGCTGAATTGCTCGGGAGAGGAAAGCATGGGAGCCTCCACAAAGTCATGCTAAATAGTGGGGAGATTTTGGCTGTAAAGAGAATCAACAATTTGGAGTTATCTGAAGAAGATTTCCATAGGAGGATGCAGAAGATAAACTTAGTGAGGCATCCACATGTATTGCCACCAGTTGCATTTTATTGCGCCAAGCAAGAGAGGCTTTTGGTCTATGAATATCAGCCAAATGGCAGTCTATTCCAGCTTCTCCACGGTACTTTCTCATTCTCAGTATACTACTATATTTAGAATGTCAGCTTACATAGTTTCTGGGTGCCTTTTCCCCTCCACCAAACAGAAAAGGAAAACTCATAGCTGTAGTTTAAAATGTGACACATGCAAGAGATTAGTAGAATAAAATAAAGAAATATGCTCTGGTAAATCCTATGCCCGCGGGCTTGAATGACTGGGAGGTGTTTTTGTACTAGGAGATGTTGCATTATCAGACCGTACCCAATCTGTGAGCAACCAAAACTGTAAGATTCAATGATAGATTGACTATAAAACCCGTTTTAATTTCTAAGCTGCTTGAGAATCCTGGTACAAAATTAGGTCAAAACTCTACCCCATGCCTTGTCAGTGGAATCGTGGTATTCTGCATCCATCCCCTTTTCTGGTAGCAACTTTTTTCTTTTGTGTATTCTTCATAATTTCAGACGAGAAAATGCAAAAATATTTTTTCTGAGTCATTTTTTTTTTCTTTCATTTTCAGGGTCACATGATGACCATACATTTGACTGGGGAAGCAGGCTAAGTGTTGCAGCTAGCATTGCTGAGGGTTTGGCATACATGCACAATGAGCTGCATCAGTATGGGATTGCTCATGGGAACCTAAAATCCACAAACATTTTGTTTGACAGAAATAAACTTATGCGCATCAGTGAATATGGTCTAATGGTTATTGACAGTCAAAATGACTCATTTCTTCCCGTAACCAAAGGTTCTAAAGACAACAATCCGAGTGGAGACCGTCCATATAGCACCTTCAAGATTGATGTTTTTGCCTTCGGTGTGATTCTCCTGGAGCTGCTTACTGGGAAGCTGGTCCAGAACAATGGGTTTGATTTAGTTACTTGGGTGCATTCAGTAGTTAGAGGGGAATGGACTGTAGAAGTCTTTGACAGGGCACTGCAATCCGAAGGTGCTAGTGAAGAGAGGATGGTGAACTTGTTGCAGATAGCTCTGAAGTGCATAAATCCTTCTCCAAATGAAGGGCCTAGCATGGCTCAAGTTGCTGCAATGATTATGACAATAAAAGAGGAAGAAGAAGAGGGATCAGTATCTTTTGATGCAGGTTCTCTAATATTTTTGTGAACAAAGAGTCAACTGTGAAATTAAGCACTTGATGTAAGAGATTTGTCTATTTATCCCAATGCCGAAGAACCCAAGTTGTTCCAAGCAGATCAGTACCATCCATTTACATGGAGAAAATTTCTCTCTATCACATAGATGATGGTATGGATGTACTTTGTTACACGTGTTAGGATTGGTGCCTTAAAACCTATAAAGAATCGGATATTAATTGAATAAAAGTTGTTTTTATTTTGAGATTAATGATGTTTGAGCATTATTAATTCATAACTTGCTTTCACTATTATTAGTAGTCGATCTGGTTGTATATCAAACTAGATTCTTCCATACTAGAACAATTTTCAATTCCCAATACAGAAACCAAAACAAAAAAAATCCCTTGGTTTTTAAAACCTTCTCCCTTTTACAGACGTCTGCCTAGATCGACATCCACACAGGATTACTGCTGATCACACCAAATTCTTCAGCATCTAGACCTCAACTTAGCTAATCTGAAAAATTATGAATAGCATTTTCTTTCTATCAAGCACTTTTAACATAGCAATAGTATGCATGAGACCCAACTTGTCATGCAGGAAGACTCTTAATGCTGGCTTTAGAGATTGGGCCTTGTGTTTAGAAACGAAAATGCCTCCAACCAAACAAAACTTCCTCCCTTCCAGCAATGGCACTAAAGAAGAAACTAAAGTCGCACAAAACTGCCGGGCTGCTACATACTACACCTTTAATCCGCTTCTGTCATATTCTTTCTTAGTGAGATCTATTTTTTTACAAAAGGCCTATACGAAATTTGTCTATTTAAAACTTATATCTAGCATTACTCAATCATGATCTCTTTTGAGTGCATGCGCTGCTCAATCATGGATGAGATGAAATGGCATTAGTGCAAGAAAAAGCACTGTGGGTTCCCTCCTCCTCCCACCTAATTTTGTCCCCCTCTGAGATTTATGTTCATGCTCATGCCTATGATCATATATATATATATATATATCCACGCGTTATATGTTTATTTTAATAGATTTTTAATTCGTTCTAAACCCCACAACATCTTCTTTAAGATGTCTAAAAATTTGTTTTTCTACCTAAAAATTCGTTCTAAAAAGACCATAAATTTATGCTCGAAGCAATCTTTTTAAGGAGGGTGTTTGCATTATATTGTATAGCAAGCCAATCAATGCATAGGACCACACCACTACGCATATTTGCATGTAATGTATCAATTGTGCCATATAGCTTATAAATTGGCATTGACTTTCTCTTTGCAGAAATAAAGAATACGTAAAAGTGATTGTATGTAACATGCAAATTAATTATCATAAGAATGTAGATGCCATATGGTAAATTAAAAAAATAAAAGTAATAAAATCCAATGGCCTATTAATATGCATGCATGCAAAAATTTACAAATATTTCCTTTAATTTTGCATTTTGTTAAACCATTATAAACATGAAAACCTGCATATATATATATATATATATATATATATATATATGCAACAACTAATTTGTACCCATTATTTAACATGTGATCTTGTGCCTTAACCCATCCATCATCATCGTCATCATCATCACTCATTATTAGTCATGTAGTACTGATCATCTTTGTATGTGTGAGAGAGAATTAATCAAACCTCACGAATGGTCAAATAGAAATGCCTTTTTCTTTGGTGGAGTCAAAATATAATATTATTGCCTTTACCTTTCCCTGTTTGAAGATTTATTTAACTCCAAAAATGGCTAATTCACTGCAGTAGTCAAGCCAAGATTGAAGGGAATGAAATTGCTTGGATAATTGGCAAGAAATGACACAGAAAATTAATCATCATCATCATTGCAGGCAGGCCAATTATTTAGGTCATAATTTCTGATTAATAAAGAAGGCACAAAGACTACTGTGGACAATCGAATTGTGTGTAATGGTGGACCTTTAATCATTCCTCATGTTCATTAATGTCATGACCTGGTTAACCTTATTTTACTTTTTAGTTAAATGCATATTCATCTACTTTTTTTTTTCTTTTTTTATTTGAGGAAATTCATCTAGTTCTTTAAGACCAAAGGGTAGGATAAAGAGTTAAGAAAGGGAACTCCAAAGGGATTGGCTAAGGGGTGAAAGTTTTGGTCTTAAGATATCACTTTCTTCAAGGTTTAAAGTTCAACATCTCATAGGTACAAACAATCCTTTCAGGCCGCATCCTTTTGTAAAATTGTAAAAAGTCAACGATTTAACCAGTTTCATGTAGAAAAACTTCTGAAGGTGCAGTGCACGAGACCGGAATTTACTCTGCAGGATGGATCCAAAGGGCCCTACCTTGGAGAGGTTCCCCGACATCAACAAAAGAAAAAAAAAAAATGAGTTAAGAAAGGGCATACAAATTTTATTGATATCAATCTAAAAAATCATATTCATCATTCTTTAATTTAATATGCACTCAACATTTATTGAGAGTAATACCACGTCAAATTGTGTGAAACATAATAGATAGTCTTTCAATAATTTAATACTATATTTATTAAAGAATAATGCTATTCTTTAATGACAATATATATTATGATAGCAAAGTATAATTTTTGGAAAAAAAATCTCTTTGAAATTTGAGAGCTTCAAATAGAAAAAAGATAGATACATAAAATAGATCTTATAATAATTATTACTTTTTTCATGCTGAATGCCAAAGAAATTTATACAGACAACAATATATATTGTAGGACCTATTATATGTATCTATTTATTTCCTGCTCGAATCTAAAGTTCTAACAAGAACTTGAATTCTCGAGTTTGGACAAAAGCTCTGAGAAGGCCTCGATATTAGTTTTTGTATGCAATGAAGAAATGAGACAAAATCCCCTCCTCCCCTCCTATCCTAATCCTCGAAGCATATGCAATAGTCAATGAATAGTTTAGACAGCTTCCTGGATATGTGCCTCCTGAACAACCGGTAGCGGTGGTGAGCCTGCAGATTTGGGTTCAAGGGTGGACCATTCATTTTTGCCAAATTGAAATAACAAAATGGACATAAATAAATATATATATATATTTAAAAATAAAAAAAAAGTTATATAATTATATATTATTTTTTAAATTTAATATATTAAACTATTCCCCACCTAAAAGGACTATTTATAACTTTAATTTCAAACAGTCTATCCAATATCTTTCTATTCGACAAATAAAAAAAATAATGTTACATATAATCGTAAAATGGGTAAACGTCGTGCCGTCGTTTTGAAAAAAAATGAAATTCATTATTAAAAAATTAATTTTTTTTATGTGAATTTTATATTTATTCACGTTTTTCAAAGTGATTGTGCAATACTTATGCACTCACGACGATAACTATTATTTTTTTAAATACAATGTATGAAACTTTTATGTAATATTTCTTTCTCAAAATTTTAGGGAATATCCTTTGCATCCTTATCAAGAAAAAGAAAGTGTTTTGATTTGAACATAAAATATGAGGGGAGGGAAAAAGAGAGCAGAAAATAAGGAAAAATCTAGTTTTGGGCATGCCTTTTTTTTTTTTTTCAAAGCTAGTTTAGGGCATGCTTGTTATAATCACTATGGCCTCTTAGCTCTGTTCCCCACTCTCCATTGCAATTTGCCACTGTCTCCCTCACCCACCTTGTCCCTTCCATCGTTTTAGGATATAATCATATAAAGCTAACTATTAAAAACAAAAATTCTTTGCTCTTGGGATTTCTGTGACGCATACAGAACTCAAAACAAAGAAAATCCCATCTTCACCAACCAGAGAGACTGCAGTTCTATTAATGGTTTCATAAGTAGTATGCAACTTTCATGAACGGCCTCCTCGCTTCTCCGAAAAACCATCTTCTTCTTTTCTTCTGTTTAATATTGAAAATCTATTCACTGAGCTTTCATTTAACAGCAGGAAAATCCCTATCGAAAAGCATTCATTTCCCTTCATGCCCATGGTTGTCGACAGCATAGCACAATTCTAGCCAGATAATATTTTCTAGCTTGCACACCCATTTTTCTCCTGTGACCCAATGCAAGAAAGAATGTCTCTTGCAGAATTTGTCAAAGATTCAATTGCCTAAGCTCGAGAAACTGACTGGAAAAAAATCTGGTTGTGGGCATTCCCATCTCTCAAAATGTTTAGACTTCCATACGAAACCAAGGAAAAAGAAGGTATTTTGGTATACCCACCTCCGCAATCATCTCTCCCTTCATCATTCTCTGCTTCTTATCATAGCGGTAACTATGAGGAAGAAGCGACCCCCACCTCATCTCTTAGCAGAATCAGTCCATTACTCCTTTTGCTTATAGTAATTCTGGCAGTAATTTTCTTTATTTACGGCCTTCTCCATTTACTTGTAAGATTTTTCATGAAAAGGCCATCTTCTTCAGCTATTTATCAATCAAATAGATTCCCAGACACGTCCGGTTCTTTTACTTTCCAAAGGCAGCTTCAACAGCTCTTCCGCTTACACGAGTCAGGTCTAGACCAAGCTTTCATAGATGCTCTACCTGTGTTCTACTACAAAGTTATAATGGGTTTGAAGGAGCCATTTGATTGTGCCGTTTGTCTCTGTGAGTTTTCTGAACAGGACAAGCTGAGGTTGCTTCCTACGTGTAGTCATGCTTTCCACATTGAATGTATAGACACATGGCTTCTGTCAAACTCAACATGTCCTCTCTGTAGAAGGACACTTTTGGGGCCAGGTAATCATATAGAGATTCCAGTATTTAACTTTGATGTTTCCAGGGAGCTATCAAATAGGTTTCTTGGTGATGGAGAGAGTGGGTTTTCTACTAGTCAGAAGCCAATCATTGAGGAAACTGTTGGTGAAAGGAGGGTCTTTTCTGTGAGACTTGGGAAGTTCAGAAGCTTTAATGATGGAGTAGAAAGAGGAGAGACAAGCAGTTGTAATTTGGATGCTAGAAGGTGCTATTCAATGGGAACATCACAGTATGTGGTTGATGATTCAAATCTGCAAGTGGCATTTTCTGATGGTGGTGGTGGTGGTGGTGATGGAGATGGTAATGTGAGGCTTGTCAAAGAGAGAGGGTACCTTTCAAATTTTTCAGTTAATGGGGATGTGGAGGGGAAGAAAATCAGTGGCCGGACTAGGGGTGAGAGCTTCTCCATATCTAAGATCTGGCTCTGGTCAAAGCACAGCAGATTCCCAAGTTCTTCAAACAATCCTATGGATTTGTCGCCTTCTCTCAATGTAAGTGTCCCAAATAATAATGAAATTCGTGTTGTTTCTTGACAAATCAGTCTGTACACATAACAGCTGGTTATCGTGTTCTGCTTTTTTCTTATTTCTAGTTGTTGCTGCTGATGCATACACCTCTTGTTTCAAAATCTTCTCTTCTATTGCTTGATGTTTCAAGCACAATTTCCACTTGGTTTGCATGCCTCATGTGCAGCAAAACTTCAAGACTATTGGAGAAGCTGTCTATTGTAATTTTTATTGAGGGGGACATGTAGAAAAAAAAAAGAGAGCTTGAATTGTAAATTTCATAAAAAGATTGAGCATCCTTGTTTAAAATTTCAGAACTAACATCTCATCTTTTGAAAACTAGAATCTCTTTGCGTTGGCTCACAAAACTATGATTTCTTTCCTCCACTCTGCTGTAGTCTTATCTTATTAGGCATAGCTCGGTGAAAGAAAATCCCAAGAATCAGATTAGTTTAGCTGATATCAATTGTAAATTGTTCCTATATTAAGCTAATCTTTTTCCTTCCAGGATGTCATCAGTTAAGGAAGTCTGTGGAAAACACTAAACAGGCTTGATTACTGTCCATCACCCACAACTTGAGATGCATTGCAAATAAATTTTTCAAAGAATTGCTATATAGAAGCCGGGTGCGTAAACACTTCACTTATTGTGCAAAAAAAAAATCATAAGAAATGATATTTATAGTCATAGAGTGTGCAAGTCTCGTACACTCTTTTTGAAAAAACTGTTTAAATCTGGGAACTACATTAAAAAGTTATTTTTTTAATGATCGATTCTATTTTTTTTCAAAAAGAATGCACAAAACTTGTATATTATAAGACTGTATCTAATATTACTCAATTACCATCGATACTAGTTTTTCTATGTTAGTTAATGTAGAATGCCTTTCACATCATCAGCAGCATGTTGAGTTGTGAATAAGCATACTTCTTATCTTCTTGCTTAGATATGAATATAATGTACCAAGAAGTTTTTTTTTTTTTTTTTTTTTTAAAAAAAAAAAAGAAATAATTGTGGGTAGACATAAGCCTCACACCTTGTACACTTACTTAAAAATATATCATTTTACATTTTTATTCATGTGATGAAAATTATTCCAGACATGTTTATAAGTAAAATAGGATAAAAAAATAAGAAAAATTCTAAACATAAGACTCACACTCCTGCACACCACTTAAAAATACGTAATTTTATCATCATATTTTACGAAATATGAAATATAAAATATGAGAATAAAAAAGTAAAATCACATATTTTTAAATGATATACAGAGTGGAGTTTTTATGTAGCATTACTCAAACGTTAAAATAATATATTTTAAAATAGGTGTGCAGGATGTAAGACTTACGAATATCACGGCTCAGTACGGTTCAATAATACAAGAATGGCAGTCTCATTTTAGTATCAGTGCGTTTAAAGTGGATGTTTAAAATGAAATGAATCAAAGAATGCATGATTTACGGAGCTTTTCGATCTTGCTTTTTAAGGCTTGGAGTTCATTCTCTAATTGTTTTTTTTCAGTCATAAAAGCTCTTTCCTTTCACCTAAAGTAGTCGTTTTAGTAAGTATTTGATATGGAAGTGGGAGATCGTGAAAGTGGTAAGGAGCGTTTTGGTTATGATATCTTTCGTTTCAATGTTGGCGTAATGGGTCTCTCCCTCTCTGTTATCTTGTACCTCGTGACTTTAATTCATATAGAATATACAGAGGAGAGAGAGAGAGAGAGAGAGAGAAGAGAGAGATGATGGCCCAAGAAGTTTGTCCAAGTTGAAGGAAGGAATGCATTATTATCATTATCATCATGATTGTGAGAATAATCAGTGAGAGGAGAGCAAACCTTCGTTAGAATGTCAGTATTTCAATGCTTTACAGAGAAGTTTGATCTTTTTTTTTTGTAATGAAAATGGCTGTCATAAGAGAATTGAGTTGACTTCGAAATCTCAAAGGTTATCCCTTGAAGAAGATCCTTGGCATTAGACTTCCTTTTACCACTTTTTGGAGCATATTCTTCCGCTTTCTTCTACTTAAGATGAAGTCAAAGTTTTTATGTCGGCTGAATTAGAATTCTAACGCTGAGTTATTAACACTAAACTCAAATGACAGAAAAAAATTTTAGGAGGACTGTTATATATAGTTATTTTTATATATATTTTTATATATTTTACTGATGTGATTGGTCAAAAAAGTTATTTTATATTAAAAAAAATGATGCAGCCAATTACATTAATGTAATGTACAAGAAATACATAAAAGTGACTTAACATCAAATTTTTGAAACTTTAGACATTACAAAGAAATAAAGAAATCTTTAATTATGTAAAAAGTACTTAAATTTGAATTGATTAGGGTATTAGGAAGATTTTGCCCACAAAGGCAAATTTTCAATTGGTACATTAAATTAAAATACAAAGTAAAATAGTTATCTAGCTCAATATTTGACTTGATTTGAAGATAAAATTACCACCATGAAGAGAAAGTAAATATATCCCAAAACAAAAACAATAACTTCAAATAAAGATTCATGAAGGAAAGTGGCTGACTTTAGGGTAAAATTTTCGCCCATCGAGCATATTTTGGAGATCATAATACGTACGTCAAAAAGAACATTTTCAAACGGAGGCTTATATCTAATTTTGATACTCATAACAAAAGTTTCGGTCAAAATATTACTATATAATATATACTAATTCCAATTAATATAATTTGATTTAAAAAATAAATTTTAAAACTTAAATTTTACAAATCAAATATTATCATTTACAAAGTCTCTAAAAAAATAAAGGCATAAAGGGAAAGATCTCATGCACGCCAGCTAGCGTGCTTCTCATTATTGTTACCCTAAGCTCCTTGCACGGTTCGTTTTCTTTGTCTATCCATTGTTTACATCTTTTTTTAAAAGTGTTAATTTGTGCATCAGCCGGAAGCCTGCCTCAGTACACTTAATATATTGAGTGAAAAAAAATAAAAAATAAAAAATAAAAAAATAATGTGAGGTGTGTTTTAGCTTCCGGTTGATACCCAGCAAACCTCTATATAAATACAGGCGTGGTAGAATGCCACAACGTGTATAGTATCTCCGCACTTATGATCGTAAGAGCACTCTAATGATTTATGTGTCATATTTTTTAAAATATATTATTTAATTTAATTTTTTTTATATATTAATTTTTATAATATATCATACATCAATTTATTTATTTATTATTTACATTATTTAAATGTTATATTATTTAATAGTTTGTTGAGAAAAATAAAGTATAAAGAGAGAAATTATTGTAGGAGACAAAATACATGAAAAGAAAAAATAAAAATAAAATATTTTTATATTTATATACACTTCCCGCTACATATAGTTAAATACTATAGCAAAATGAAAAATAGATTTAAAAATATATTATGTTTTGAACTACTATTCTTCAAATTTTACATAAAATTGGATTTTACAACCCATTGAAAGTGCTAAGCAGCAGAATTGCATCATTTAAATAATATAAATAATGTATTTTATACATCCACTTAACTTGAGAATTACATTTTAATTAAGAAAAATAATAATTTTCGATTTTTTTATTTCAACAATAACAAAAAGAAAAATATTTGCATCTGCCCTACACCGGCACACACTCAATCTATTGAGTGTAAAAAAAATAAAAAAAGTAATGTGAAGTGTGTGCCGGTGTAGGACTGATGGATAGCATTTCCCATAACAAAATGAATTGTCTCTGAAGAAGGTGTGCTTGTGGGACTCCCAACTTCTTCTGATTACAGTCTCTGAGGACAAAACTTTTGCTCAATCTCTCTGCTCCGGATCTCTCCTTTGATTCTATCTCTCTCTCGCTGTGGAATAACAATGGGTGTGGCGGAGAGACCCACAGTTCGGGTCTCAAACATCCCTCAAAACGTGACGGCCCACGACCTCCTTCACTTCCTCGAGTCCACTCTCGGCCCCGACTCTGTCTTCGCCGTCGATATATTCACTGAGCGTAAGAACTGGAAATCCCGGGGCTTCGGCCGCGTCCAGTTCACCACCCTCGAGGTCAAGTCCAAGGCTCAGTCACTTGCGCTAACCTTCAACTCCCACACCCTCAGGTTCTCAGAGACGTTCGACGACATCGTTGTCCGCCCCGTGCAACCCAAGCATCGCCTCGAGAACTGCGTTCTGCACGTGGGTTTCATGGTGAAAGAGGATCGCATGAGTGTTCTAGAGTCGTGGGAGGGCGTGAGGGTTTGGGTCATGCCTGAGAGGGGGCGGGTGGAGTTCTGGTTGTGGCAGGGTGGGGAGTGTTATAAAATGGAGGTTTTGCTTCCGGAGGTTTTAGAGGCAGTTGGGTGTGGTTTTGAAGGAGATGTCAATGCACTTCTTTTGAAGGTATACCTTTTTTCTATTTTTGCGATTGTTGTTATTTTGTTGTTTGGGATGTGTTTCGTTTTTTCATGAGGGAAGCGACTTGTGCTTCATTTTGTTAATGGAAATTCCCTTCTTAATTTCCGTCATCATAGTTCAGGAAATAAAACAAGCTTTGATTGTTATTTTCTCTGTTGGATTTGTTTAACGGGTAAAAAAGAATTGATCTAACAGGAAAGATGACGTTTGTAAAAGGAAGCAACTATTTTAGGATTTTTCATTTTGAGTTGTCTCCATTGGTGGATTTTTCTGTGTTTTTTACTTCTATACTACAGTTAGGTGTGCAATTGTGGAGGAATGAGGGTTTAATGACCAAGAGGCGCTACAAGCACTTCTCCTTTTATTTCTATATAATTTTTCTTTTTAGCTCGTTCCTTTACAAAAATCTTGTCTGTTCTTGTCAGATTGATACTCAAATGACTCCTTAAGATTGTGGCTTGTTTTAGATAACCTAGTATCATAATTGTTATTGGGTTGGGTTGTTGGCATTCCTTCTTGGCCTTCTGATACCGTGTATGTGATTCGATTAAATGTTGACCAAATTTGGAATCTCGCAGTTACCTCCAAAAGGTTGTGCCACAATTTGGCACCGAGTGAACTATAAGATGAATTCATATAAACAGACCTTATCCCTCTGCCCTTTTGCTCTGAAACATATAACAGATCAAGGTTGGTTAGAATGGACTTGATGACATATTATCTAACTCGTTTTGGCCCTATATAGATAGAAGGTGAACCTAATTGAAACAATTGATGTTAATGCCATCAAAATGTGTAGCTTTTGATTATCTGACAATAGAAGTTAGACTTGAAGTTACCTATCAAAAAAAGTTAGACTTGAACTTCTATTTATTCCTTTTTAATATAGGGGTTTGTCGAACTTTTTTATTATTATTTTTCTAGATAAGAATTTATTCATTACTTCTATTCTATTTTTTTTTTTTTAATTTCATCACTTCTATTCTATTACCTGCAAGAAAAAGTGATAACCTATTTTGAAGCCTCTCTATTTTTTTTTTATAAGTAACTTATCAAAAACAAAAAAAATTATTTTTTGATAAGTAAGAGAGAAATTTTATCGATACAAATGAAATAGGCATAGCCCATGTACTCAAGAATGAAGCCTCTCTATTTAACTTGATAGCCCCCACGAGTTAGATTCAATAGTGAGTTCAACTTGAATAATTAGTTGATGAGGATTCAAAGACAGCTATACCGAATTCTCTATTTATATTCAAAATAAAGCATGCTTCATTATGTAGAAGAGCATGAATCTCCTGAAATTCTAACATCGCATTATTACCAAGGGGCAAACCCCCAATCTTTTCCTGACTTTCAGTGAGAATATGAAAGTCTCCTCCCCATAAACCATGAGATCGCTATAGTTTTTCACTCACCCCAGAAAAAGGGAAATTAATGACTCTGCAATTCATACAGGTAAAGGATAGCATAGTAAGAGTAAATCTCAGTTTAGATCATCTGTGAAGTGTGGTTCGAATGTTTTTCTGGCGAGTAATTGAAGAGTTTTTTGAAAAACACAAAAGAAATAGCCCAAGTTAGGACGTATGCAAGACAAACACCTAAGTAGAAAATAAAAATATACAAGGAAATCATGAAAACTCAGCCTATGAAATTCTGTAGCAGCTGCACAAAGAAACAATTGAAATAGAAAACTTATGCTCCCTTAAAATTTCTTCCATTTGTTTCTCTCTATATACACCATACCAGACAAGATAGGAGTCATCGTACACATTGCTACATTTTATGAGTTGCCTTATAACTCTCTCCAATTTGCAAATAGGTCTACTATTATCCTTTGAATAATTTTTACCTGCATGTCATCACTCGAACCAGATTTTCCACCTCTGTGCTCTTGTTGCCGGTGTTAAAAAAGACTGGCAGATTATCAGCCATTTTGGAGGAGCAGCAGATTGAACAGTTTCCAATCTTCATCTATCTGGTTTTTCATCCATTTTAGGTTCTTTCAATTTTATAACAACATCTCTGACATGTATGGACCTGGAATGACCGCGTAGACCAACCCTAGTGGTGTGGTCTGTTCTAATGACAACATTCTCATTTTTATCATCACTGCTCATATTGGCAGGGACAATTTTTTTACAAGTAATATTCGCAGGGAAAATTACCATGTTGCTATTCCATTGTAACATTAATTCCTATTTTCATATGCTGGAATGATGAATGTTGTAGATTTTTTTAACAAATAGAGTAAATTTGGATCACATCACAACTTGAAAGAAAACAAGTGAAATGTACAACAATAAAAGCTTTCACATAGAAATGTGAGTGGCTGGAGATCATTTTATAGGGGTTTCTCATCCCTATTATGAAATAGCAAGGATTGGGCTATCAACTTACTCCAAGGACAGGAAGGGCCGTAATAACAAAATTAGACAGAGCACTTGATGAGCTTAGAGCACTAAAAAGCATTTTCAAGAGAAGGCTACAAGGGTCTCAAGAAAAGAAGGCATTTTATTGTTTTATTTGAGTGTCACTAGTTGCATTGGAAGTGATGGGGCTTAAGCTGGAATTGTTCCTTAAGAGAAGCTAGTGTTGAGACAAACCGTTTTTTTTTTTTTATGGGTGAATTAAAGTTTTTATTGAATCAAATAGAAAATAAAGTTTTATTGAGACAAATCGAAGGAGATATACCTTCTCACTCAACCCGAATTGATATTTCTTCGACACTCAGCACTGAGTTTTGTTTTGTATTAATCCTTCTAATGCCATTTGCTTGAGTTGTAAAAATGGAATGTGAAGGTTTTAGCATACAACACTTAGATGAAAGTACCAATTTCCAATTATTTTAACCCTCTTTTGATGTTGATTTAATTGTTGAATGGTTTCTAGATTTAGAGTGCTATTTCTATGTTTAATCATAATCTTAAGTCGATATGTGCTAATCTTTTTTCCCAGCTCAAACACGGGCCGAAGATCTATAAAAGAATTTCTGGACCCAATATATTTTCAAAATTTAGTGCTGACCGTTACCATATATGCAAGGAAGATTTTGACTATCTTTGGGTTCGCACAACAGACTTTTCTGTTACGAAGTCAATTGGACAATCGACTTCATTTTATTGGGAAATTGAAGGATTATCCGCTTCGGATATTTTTAAATGTTTCCCACGCTATAGAGAAGATATGAAAGATCTGATTTTAGAGGATGGGGAGGAATTCCGTTCTACATCTACAATTGTTCCTCTTGTGAAGTGCGAATTGAGCTGTAACTTAGCATATGAAATCCTTTTCCAACTCAACTCCCTTGTCCATACCCAAAAAATCTGTCTTGCTGGAGCAGGTGCTGATCTGATTGAGATACTTAGCAGATTAAACGTTGAAACTGCTCTCATGATTCTTCAGAAGTTGCACAAGCTGAATTTCACTTGTTACGAGCCTGTATCATTTGTAAAAATGCAATTGCATGTCCTAGGAAGAAACTGTAAAAGGGTTCCCCCATCTTCCTACAAAAGTTTAGATCCTAATGTGATGAGTTGTCATAGAGCTCTAGTTACCCCATCAAAGATTTATTGCTTGGGTCCTGAGCTTGAAAGTTCTAATTATGTCGTGAAGAATTTTGCACCATATGCTTCAGACTTTATGAGAGTGAGTTTTGTTGAAGAGGATTGGGGTAAGCTTCCAGCAAATGCCATCTCCACAAGTATCGAGCGAGGTATTTTTGCCAAACCTTTTAGAACGGGAATATATCATAGGATATTGTCTGTTCTTCGTGACGGGATTGTGATTGGGCCCAAAAGATTTGAGTTTTTGGCTTTTTCAGCTAGTCAACTCCGATCAAATTCTGTTTGGATGTTTGCTTCTAATGAAAAAGTAAAAGCAGAAGATATCAGAGAATGGATGGGGTGCTTCAACAAGATTCGCAGTGTGTCTAAATGTGCAGCAAGGATGGGTCAGTTGTTCAGTTCCTCTTTCCAAACTCTGGTTGTCCCCATACAAGATGTAGAGATTATTCCTGATGTTGAAGTAACCTCTGATGGTATTGACTACTGCTTCTCAGATGGCATTGGAAAAATTTCTCTGTCTTTCGCTGGCCAAGTTGCTCAGAAGTGTGGATTGAATCAAACCCCTTCAGCATTTCAAATTCGATATGGTGGATATAAAGGTGTTGTGGCTGTTGACCGAGATTCCTATATGAAGCTATCTCTGCGTGGTAGTATGCTTAAATTTGAATCAAAAACTAGGATGCTTAATGTCACTAAATGGAGTGAGTCCATGCCTTGCTATCTGAATAGGGAAATTATTTCCCTCTTGTCTGCCTTGGGAGTGGAGGACCAAGTATTTGAGAAACTGCAAGAGGAACAATTGTGTCTGCTGGGAAAAATGCTATCAAATAGAGAGGCAGCTTTAAATGTCTTACAGAGCTTGAATGGCTCAGATTCTAGAAACATTCTGGTAAAAATGCTGCTACAGGGTTATGAGCCAAATCAGGAACCTTATCTCTCAATGATGCTTCAAGCGCACTATGAGAACCTCTTGTCTGATTTGAAAAGTAGATGTCGAATATTTGTTCCAAAGGGCCGGATCCTGGTTGGTTGCCTTGATGAAACTGGTATTTTAAACTATGGCCAAGTATATGTCCGTGTTACCATGACAAAAGCTGAACTGCAATCTTGGGATCAGAGTTTCTTCCGGAAGGTGGATGACGCAACATGTGTAATTGTAGGTAGTGTGGTTGTAACAAAAAATCCTTGTCTTCACCCAGGAGACATCAGAGTCCTTGAGGCCATCTATGAAGTGGATTTAGAGGAGAGAGGTCTGGTGGATTGCCTTGTCTTCCCTCAGAAAGGAGAACGGTAAAAATCTCATCTCTAGACTTGCTTATTTTTGTTTACATTGTTGGATTGGAACTAGCAAATATGTCTTCACCAGATATGGAACGTGATGTGCAATTGAGATTTTTTTTTTTTTTTTTTTTTTTTTGTATTTATTTTTGGAGTCAGCAATTATGTCTTGACCAGATATAGTATGTGAGAGCAACTGTGTGAACCATTGTGCTGCTCTCCAAACCTTTCCCCATAGTGATTTGATGATGACATGAAAATACTCTTGTTCATTTTACCGTGTTAGTACACAATCTTTAACTACTTGGCTTATAGTTCCGGCTTAAAAACTGTTCTTGGGGCACATCTGCATCTTGTGACTTCTTGAGACAGAATTTAAACTATGGGTGTGTTATTATTGACTCAGATTTTTTCAAGGAAATCTTTGTTTCCCTTTTGAATTTCTCCACTAGTTGTAATTGGTATCCAAACCAAATTGTTTGTTGAAAGGCCTTGCTGGGTTGAGCTTATTCTTTCTTTGTCCTCAATGATGTGTTTGCACCTGATGTCATCAGTCATTGCAACAACTACGTTGCATCTGACGCCTTTTAACAGCAGCAGTTTACCTGGTAACTGCTGGTAACCTGGTCAGCAGCTTACTCATGAAGCCTTTCCAAAAAAAGCAAATTTTTTGTGTTGTTTCTAATCATCTACCTGCACTTAACATCTTATTCTATTTAGTCTCCTACCTGCACTAGACATACCATTTCCCACAATGGTTTGAGCTATGTGGTATTGGAGCAATGCATAATAGAGCTAGAAGAGATGGTCAATTCTTTTAGCTTTTTTAAACAGATACCAAGTATGGCTAATAATTTGTGTTTGCAGACCACATCCAAATGAATGCTCTGGTGGAGATCTTGACGGAGATCAATTTTTCATTAGCTGGGACAAAGATCTCATCCCATCTCAAATTGAGCCTCCCATGGACTACACTGGGCGAAGACCCCGTGTAATGGATCATGATGTGACCTTAGAGGTAGATTTTCTAGGCTATGTTATAACCTATGGAGGTAAAATTGAACTTTCAACATATTTTCTTCATTATTTCTAAATTTCTTCTGGTAAAAAAATGCAGGAAATTCAAAAATTTTTTGTCGATTACATGATCAATGATACTTTGGGTGCCATCTCTACTGCACATTTAGTTCTCGCTGACCGTGAGCCAGATAAAGCCCGAAGTAAAAAATGTCTAGAGTTGGCAAACCTTCACTCGATAGCTGTTGACTTTGCAAAGACTGGTGCACCAGCTGAAATGCCAAGGGTTTTAAAACCAAAGGAATTCCCAGATTTCATGGAGAGGATTGAAAAACCCATGTATACCTCCAATGGAGTATTGGGGAAACTGTATCATGCCATTCTTGGCTCAGCAACGCGTGAAAGGTCAAACTTGGTCTCGGAGAAGATTGGTCAAGCAATTTATGATCATAACCTTGAAGTAGATGGTTTCGAGGCCTTCCTTGAAATTGCAGAAAGTCATAAGGAGCAGTATATAGAGAAACTGAGTACCTTAATGAAGTACTACGGAGCTGAGAATGAAGATGAGATCCTAACGGGTAATCTGCGGAACCGTGAAGCATATTTGCAGCGTGATAACAGGAAATATGGTGATATGAAGGATCGGATTTTGCACTCAGTAAAAAGATTACAGAATGAAGCCAAAGAATGGGTTGAAAGTAGCTGCAAAAAGCATGAACATCAGCAGCTGGCCTCTGCATGGTATCACGTGAGTTTTCACCCAAGTTATTGCCGGGAAGGCTTTAATTGCCTTAGCTTTCCGTGGATCTTAGGTGACATTTTGCTGAACATAAAATCTGTAAATAGCAGAAAAGTTGATGGATAAAACATGTATTCATATTCTGGATTTTATCAGGAAGAACCCCATCATATTTGTACCTGTTTTCCAAAATATTCAGTGATTGGGAAAGTTTTCTGTACCTGAAGCCATTGATTCGGTTGCATCGGAGTAGTGAAGTATTCTGAAATATTCTGGGAATAATAATAAAAAAATAATGATAAAATATTAAAAAATAATAATAAAATAATAAATAATAACGAGATATTTTCAAAATATTCTTCTATACCCAAACTAGGCCGACTTTCAAGAATTATCTCATGCATCTATGTTTTATGTCAGTATATATTATGCAAGATAGAAAAATACTGTTCCTCATCTTTTTAATCATCTTCAGATTGAAACGATTCCCAGATAATAAATAGTTTTTTAATCATGTTGGGACAAGGCAATTGAGCTGGTGGGTACTAGGTAAGATGTCTGAACGAGGTCCCAACAGAAAAGATCCTTTGATTAGGTGGCAAATATAATAATCAGGCACAAGAAAAGAAAAACTAGAGATAATCGTAAAGATGGTGTTCGTTCTGTTTGCATTCACTGCCATATACGTCACTTGAAAATTACATTGCTTGAAACTGAAAGCACCATTTGGAAGCATCCAAAACATCCACGGGACCACATCCATCAAGTCACGGTAACCCAATTCCTTGTGTTATCAACAATAATAAGCAAACTCTAATTAATCAAATAGTAATTGTATGTATATACGTATATATTGTGTAATTATTTTGAAAAATAGTAGAGTCTATTATTAAAAAATTAATTTTTTTCACGTGAATCTCATATTTTATTCACTTTTATCAAAACGATTACGTGATAATTATATAATTCATAATTACAAATATTTTTCTCTCAAACAAATAATAATAATAATAATAACAATAGTAATAATAATAATATCACGAGACATTAGACACTTGTCCCTACATCTTTATCACCAAACAAGGAATCCAAGAATGATTCTTTTTTAAAATGCTGAACTCCGTCAACTTACAGCAAAGTTCTACTCACATCTTCATCATTCACCATTTTTTAAAAAAAGATCACCATGCATTACCGTCAATAACAACAGAGAATAAAGTTTCAATAAACATATCAACAAGAACAAAAATATATCATTAAAAAGTTGGTTTGGTAGAAAGCAAAAATAAGTGGTGGAATGTGTTCGTCCCTTGTCTGGTAAGAATGGAAAGGGTTGGAGGGAGGGAAAGATGGTGATATTTTACCTGGACCCCCCCTCCTCACTACTTTTTTGATCCATCCTCGTTCTAATTCCTCCTAATTCTTTAAAAAAAAAAAAAGTTATTTTCATAAGTCACTATTCACTGTACACACTACACCATATAAAAAAAATAAAAATAAAATTATCAGGTGTGGGTGAATGGTAGCTGATGCATAGCAAATCCTTCTTAAAATAATTCTTTTTCTCAACAAAAAAAAAAAAAAAAAAAA
>QEOY01000497.1:19849-40752 GCA_003123805.1 Juglans sigillata | reverse complement strand
AAAAATTCTTATATTTGAATATAAATATTTTTATTATAAAAATAAATTTATAAATTAACGTAATTTAATATTATAAGTTATGTCAATTGGTAGAATGAACCATAATTAATAATGTAATATAATATATAGATTGGATGGATGGATGGATGAAGATATGCACGTAATGGTTGAAAACAACCTTTTCTTACTTTATTTATACAAACACAACTATCTAATACTATTATATATATCATACACCACCATCCTCACAAATATTATTTTAAAAATAAAAACAAATATAATTAAATTATCTAATAATAATATTATCCAAACATTTGGAAAGAAAGAAAACGTTAAAGCGATTTGTCGCCGCCATGTTAACGTCAAGCAGTCAACTCTCAAGCTCATCCAGCGGCGCAACTTAGCCCATACCGCGTATCTTTACGAAAACACCGCCACATCCTTACTGCTATCCAACGCCGACGACGATGATTTTTGGCTCGGGACCGAAGCATACCGTGTCGAGAAATTCTGGTACAAGGGGTAATCGTAGTCGCCGTCGATATCGTCCTTCTTCCCCGGTCCCTCGTCGAAATTCAGAGCGTAACTCAAAGGGTCGTATTGAAATTTCCCTGCGTGCCTACTTCCACTGCCCCCGGCACCGCTCCGGCTCCGGTTGAATCTCCGGATGAAGGTCTTCCATCTCGGGCCGGCGACGATCTCCGACCACTCTCTGATTTTCTTGAAGGCGCGAAAGCCACTGAACCACCACTTGTCCTCATCGATATGCACCGACCGTATCCGCTCCCACCAGACAATTCCAACAGCCGACGATCGGCGGGTACCAAAGCAAGGGAAACAAAAGCTGCAGCGGGTGTTGGCCACGAGAGTATTGTTAACATCTTCGCCGTTTGATTCAGGGTCTCTGTGTGCCATCTCTGGGACAGAATAATTGAGGGTAAGCAGGAATTCGCACTCCTACAAACCCTAAATCTCTATCGTCGTCTATCTCTTCGAGAGATATAGAGTTGTGATATATACGGTGGGAGGGGAGGAGAAGTGGAGGGTTGTAACGGAAAATAGAGTGACCGGGAAGAACCGGTAGAGGCGTAGTAGAGCCACCTGGAGTAGCCGGTGATTCGAGTTTATTTATCTGTGATAAGAGTAATTAAATAGTGTGGGGGGTGGGGGAGGAATAGAGCCGTTGTGGAGTGTGGCGATTGGGTGGTGGTTTGCAAGTAGACCAGGTCAACAGGAATTAGAGAGAGTGAGAAACAAACGTGGGTCCCGGTGCTTAGGTGGAATCGATTGGAAAGTCGGTGGGGTCTACTTTAAAAACACATTTCACTAACGTGACAACCAATGAGACGCGTCTGTGACTGTGAGCATTTTCCTCTCTATTCTCTATTTGACTTGAGCAAGGATTAAATTAGCAGCTCATAATCAAAATTTCTATCCACAAGCGAGTGCGGTGGGATTCATATTCCATATCATTCAAATAAAATAATTTTATTTTTCATGCATAAGGAATAAGAAATAAAAAATTAAAATTAAAAGTGTAATTTGAAAAACAAAATGATTTTTTTCACGTAAATTTCATTTTTCTTTTTAAAGAATGTGTACGATTTGCATATCCTAAACCTAGTCTCTCACCATGTTAAAGAAATCTTTAATATAATCTACTTAGAGATAATCATAATCACTTTCAAGCAAACAATCCTCAATTGTCACTTGAAATGTGTACCATTATTTAGATCAAATTAAGTTGTTTACCCTTGTCACTAGCACTCTGGGGACCTTCAAACCCAAAACACCCCCCCCCCCCAAAAAAAAAAAAGAAAGAAAATATTAATGCTGGGAAACCTCTCTAAGGCAGGATCCTTCGGATCCATTTCTACAGAGTAAATCTCGATCTCGTGCACCGCACTTTCAAAAATTTATCTACACGAAATTGGTTAAATCGCTACTTTTCACTAGGAAATGTGGCCCCAAAAGATTGTTTAGAACTATAAGGTGTTGAACATTAGACCTTAAAGAAAGTGATACTCCAAGACCAAAGCCTTCAGCACTTGAGCCAACCCTTTGGGATTAAAAAAAAAAAAACATTAATAATGTTCAGCTTTGGTGTTTCAGAAAAGAACGTCCGGCTGTATTTTGTTCTTTGTTATTCGATGTATAGAGTGATTTGTTCTAATTTTGAGGAACAAGAGTGTGGAGCAGCATGAAGATGATTGAAACAGAAGAAGGCAAGAGATATGTATGTAAGATCTGGCTTTGTCGTGTGCATGAGGTCAGCTGCTGTGATATTTACTTATTTATATAATAATATACCAATATCAACCCCATCCTGCACGAAATCAGCTTACTTGTCTTGTGAAGATACTTAGGAATCAAGACATCATCAAATATGAATTCATGGACAAGCATAGGCTGTCTTATCTAGAGGGGAAAGCCAAACAACTTTTATCACATTCTTGCGAAGTTTCAAGTAAAAGTCTTCAAAATTCATCCCCATCAAAGAAGAAAAAAAGGTTGAAAGGAAGTTCACAAATAAAAAAGTATGAAGTCATTCTCATCACAACCTAAGATGCCCTAACCTCATTTGTACAGTATCCTGTGGAGACCAAAGATATGCAATAGTGCCCAAATGTCACATGGTTTTACAATGCATTATTCAATTCAAGCAAACTCATAGCATCACAATTAATCTTAATTTGACACATCTTTAAACCGGCATCATGATCCCGACCCAAACAAATATGTCAACTTCAATGTATATAATATGAAGACCATGAATTCCTACATTTTTTTTTCTCGGTCTCGGTCTCGTATGTGTTTTCTACAAGTCCAATTCTATCAAATATGAATTTCCACAGAAGTATTCTCCGCAGTGGGAAATATTCTCCGCAGTCATGAAGCATGACAGATGAAGTTCTTCACTGAGTATTCAAGACCATTTGGCATGCATTTCCTGACTTCAGGACCCGTTTAGGAACACAACTGTTCTCAAATATTTCCTTTCCAAATACACTAAAACACAAAACACTTTTTTAATTTTAAATACAACTTTTCCAAACTCCAAAACAAAACACAAAATCTTATACAATTTTTCCAAACTTCCAAACAAAAATAATATTCAAATAATTTTTTAAATTTATAATATTTTTATTCAACTTTTTCTCTCCTTTCCCAAAACCCAATAAAACATCTTAACTCAAAGAAAAATAACCCAACCAGCCAAAACACAAAATAATTCATACATAAGATAAAAGAGGCTGAAACCAAAATTAAAATGCATTGACAAATTTACATTCTGCCACAAACTCAAGTATACAAGTACACCATATTGGCCCAGGGTTAGTTTTTAGTAAACACAATAATAAGCAGTTTAACAAAGATGCAAACAACATGCTAACAAGTTCTTTCCACCAAGACCAACGTCATAACTAGCTAATAGTAGTTTAGAATCCGTGCTTTTTTAGTACCACACTACCAGAAAGCTCAACTTACAATACAAGAACTCCTCCGGCATCACCACGATGAACACTCCAGAAAATGTTTCCAGCATCGTCAGACTTCCCAACATCAATAGCAATGGCACCAAAGATTGCTCGGAAAGCACCACAAACCACTGCAGGAGTTGAAGAGTTTGTCTTGGAAGAAACCCTGACCACCTTCTGCAACCCCAACCGTATCCCATCCATCATACAAGAAGATTCCACTTTGGAGATCTCTGATATGCGCTGGTTCAGATTTTTGACCGACATCTCAATATCTTTTCCAAGAAATCGGAGGGCAGCTGATGTTTCAATCACACTGGCACCTAGAACACCCAAAGCTCGGTTGTTCTCTTCAGAAAAGGAGGCATGTGTCATGGCACGGCGAAGAAGAACGTTGCTCTGGAAAGTATAGCTGAAGATAGAGAAACCAACAATTCTTTAAAAAATAAAAGAAACTTTTGTGGTAATATCTACAAGAACTAAGAAATTCAGAACCCAATTATTTGAGAAAATATAGGAAAATAGATATAAAACGAATCTTTTGGCCAAAAAGTGTAAACCAAATCCCAAATGTTAGTCACTATGGATTCAGTTTCCAACGTTCTGGAAAGTACTAAAGCTTAAAACTGTTGGTAAATGGACAATAGTGTACAATCAAGTCTCTGATATTATAACTTCCCTAGGAAATCATAGGAAAGTCAGAAAATGGAACAACAATGAATACAAGAACTTACCATTAATAAATAAAGAAGAGAAATTGGATACAGAATGTACTTTAAGCTAAGACATTAACAAGTATGAGAAAGAAAAAATGAATGAAAATCAAAGAAAAAATATTTTCAATGTTTTGGTTTATGAACGTATGGTTTAAAATGTTAATCATGCGCCATTATGGGACAAAATTGATGATATTGAACATGTCACTGGGTGTCAACAAAGGAAAGGAAAGCAGCGTGCTGCCCATATCTCACAATCAGACGCGTGATATGCGGGATATGGATTCTGCTTTCCCTTGTTTGCTGTGTTGAGACCCCGTGACATGCTCAATTTTCGTCCCATAATGCCGCAAGATTAACATAAAAAACAATAATAATAATAATAAATAAATAAATAAAAGAAATAAAAACCCCAGTTTTTCTGGTCATACATAATCCGAGCAACCAAGCGAAGATAATAAATTAGAAGTCGGAAAAAGCAAGAATCAGGGAAAGAAAAAGGCAAACCCAATTTGCTTTTGAAGGGCTTCGAGCGCAATCGAAAACGGCGACGAGGGTTCGAAGCTCAGCTCATTCACTTCATTTTCTGCGTGGCACTTCTGCACATTTACACAGACAAATTCGGTTTCCATGAAAAAAAAAAAAGAGAAGGAAAAAAAAAAAAAAAAAACCTTTACCTGAAAATAGGGGACGATCGTGAAGGAGAGAATGGCCAAGACAACGAAGACGAAGCTAGGGGAATACATTTTGTTCAGGTTGTTCGTTTGCTTGCTTGTTATGCTTTGACAGTTGACACTTGACAACCTCAGTGATCGGTGAAATCTGGGTCTACCCCCTCTGCGCAGAAAGTGAGAAAACCTAGTATTTATTTGTCTGGGACAAAGAATTAAAAAAAAAAAAAATCAGATATTTACTTTTTATCATCTCAACAAACTTATTTTTATTTATTTTTCATTTTTTAATTTTATTTTTTTAAAATTAATTAATTTTTTTTACTTATCATCCATATACTAAATATTTGATAAGAAAAAAATATAAAAAAAATTATATATGACGTACGATGTGGAATGGTGATTAGAATCTTTCATATTATAGCCTAACTTAAAAAATATTTATTTTCATTTTTACAATGAAATTTCTTTTATTAGGTCTTATTAATGGAATGATGTTATTAAATTAAAATAAAATTTTACTGTAAATGAAGCAATATTTGAAATAATTTTATTATCTATCCAAGTATTGAGAAGTATATTTTATCAACTAAATCGTGGATCTTTCGAAAAAAATAGAAACACAAATTCATTCTAATATGAAATAAAGGAAAAAAGTTCCATTCCATACGGCCATGTATAGGAAACTAATAACATTATACCATATTTATAGGTCAAGATCTTTATATCCAGATTTTAAGATTTAGAATAGGAAAAAGATAAACACATAACACGAAGTTTACGACATGTATAGCTACTCGATGAGTTGCTTAACAAATGTTTTAAGATCAACTTATTTGCTAAAAAAGAAAGGATAGTTACAGTCGTTAATGTGTAAGTGTTGTACAGTCATTTTGAAAAAAAATAAATAAATACTTAGCCCACATGAAAAGAAAATTAATTTTTTAATAGTAGATCCTACTTTTTTTCAAAATGACTACACAGCGCTTCCGCACTCTACGACTGTATGTAGCATTATTCTTGTCAAAATTTATATATGTCATATTTTAAGTGACTACGTATATCTACAACGCACGTAGACAACTACTTAAAATATGTCACATCAACGAATGTAATTGGAGATAAACAAAATCTAGGATAAAAAATAACATTTCTTCACATTTTTAGTTGTTTTTCACTTGAATGAGTTTCGGTTTGGGTAGGAGTAGTCTGAGTAGAAGTCCTTGATTCTTGATCTTCTGGATTTCTTCTCTTTAATATGATTGCAAGGCTACCGATAACAGATCAGGCCTTTTTTTTTGAAGAGAATAATGAGATTGGTTTCGTAATGATATCTTTAAAATGTTTAAATAGTGAACCAAGTAGTGCCCTTGCATGGCTTTTGGTTACCCTGTAGAATGTATAAAGAGTGCAAAGAAGAGAGTAAAATCGTGGATAGGTCAAAAGAAAAATAGGATTATCTAACATTCTGTGAAGTATGAAGTTCTCTATACATCGTCTGAGTCAAGAAACCTGTTCAGTTTTAAGGGGTGAAGGTGAAAAGTACCATCCTCATTGGGATCTCCAGCCAGAAAGCATTGCCCAAGGAGGAACACGTCCATAGTAGAATGAATTTCCATGTATTGGTAACTATACCTGTAATTAACATCTGATGAATGGTGCCTAATAAGCGCGGATAGATACGCAGACCGGCCCACCTTTCAAGTAAACAAAAAATGCTATGTCAGTCAGTCGGCGACGATTCCAGACAACCATAATCCCAGGTGCTCATCCGCCTCTCTAAAGGAACCATGAGCTGCATCAAGCAGCCCCCCGACCTTGCAACAAATAAGTTAAATGTCAAAAGCAAAGACCAATCCCAAATTGCTGTAGTAATAGAGCAATCCTTTTCAACACGTCCATATCCACACCATTGCTTCTCAACCTGTGTGCATTTCAAGCAGAATTTTGGAAGGAAACTTGAGTTTCTGAACTACACCTTGGCTTGATATTTGAAGCAGTGGCCAGACCTTGAAGCAATCTCACAACATCCACAGTATCATCAAGATAGTACCTAGCTTTGCTTGGTTTTTGGCCGACAGTGCATGCAAAGATCTCCGGAGCTGCCGGTAAACATAAGCTATAAGACGTGGTTGATATGCTTTCAAACATGTCCTCGTCGGATCTATCATCCCCAATGCACATAACAAAATCTGGTGGTTTGCTATTACTGATCATTGTTGAGAGAACTTTCTCTGCAACCAATCCTTTAGTAACTCCCTGCAACGTAGATGGCAATGTTAGACCCTATGAGAAACAACAGATGCATGGGAGAGAGAGAGAGAGAGAGAGAGAGAGAGAACGTGTATACCTGTGGTTTTACTTCAACAATATGCTGTCCCCTCTTAACAACTACAGGCTCATTTGCAAGGACATTTTCAAGATGATCCAAAAGCTCCTTGGCCTGGCAAGATCCAAAGTCGGGATCAGCATCTTGATGGTGCCACACCAAGGCACTCTCCTTGGCCTCTATATAGGAGCCATCAGTTTTCTCGGTATATGATGTCATTACAGGTTCAGCAATTCTTTTCCAATCAAAATCTGTGGCAATGGGATTGGTTTCCCAATTGGATGTCCTACTCCACCTATGAGAAGAATCACAGCAACTGTGATATTAATAAAAGTTGTTGCCAATTATCTGAAGACTATTATGTTGATTTGATGAAGGGGACAACTTCAAATATGCACTTAAAATTAACCTTCATTATACGGAAGAAAACAACAACTTAGAAAAAGATGATATGATCTTCAAACCATTGAGGAACTCCCATTTCTTTTAGAAAAACATGTTTAAAAGTTTGACAAACAAGTAGCTACGGTTATTAAACAACATTCATCATATGACACCACTTTTTTAAAAAGAAAAAAAGAGAGAGAGAGAGGACACGACACAGGTACCTTATGAAGTATCCATGCTCAGCCGCAATACCCAGATTCTCACATTGATCAAACCATTCACCAAGTGAGTTTTTCCCCCTACCACTTACTATAAAAACAGTGTTCTCGGGGTCATTACACAGGTTGTTCAGAACAGAGATGACTTCAGGTGTTGGGGTTTTAATAATTGAAGCTTGAGACACAACTGTTCCATCATAATCCAAAAAAATTGCCCTTCTTTTCGTCCTCTTATATGCAGAGACAATATGGTCAACCGAAAGCTTCCGAAAACTGGGAGATAGAGACAAAATTCTGAAACTAAGACCAAACCCAATGCCCCAGGATCGTTTGCTATAGTGATCTTTGCAGGCCCTCTCCAGATCCTGCAGGAAGCTGCAAGACCAATAAGCCACATCATGAGAACTAATGTAGCGAAAGTGCTTCTCATGCCGCAACTGCTTCTCTAAATCAGGCATCGTGATGGCCAAATTTAGTGCATCGGCCACAGCATCAATATCCCATGGGTTCACCCTAATTGCCCCACTTAGGGATGGTGAGCATCCTATGAACTCAGAAACAACAAGTGTACTAGCACGAGGAGATGCAGAGGTGATTCCCAAAGCTTCATCCATTTTTGCAGTCCCTTGCCTACAAACAATGTACTTGTATGGGACTAAGTTCATACCATCCCTCACAGCATTGACAATGCAACATTCTGCCAAAGCATAATAGGCAGTCTTCTCATATGTAGGCACCTTACGATCAATAAGGATAACTGGTTCATAACCTGGAAAACCAAAAACCTTATTTATCCTTCTGGTAGTCATATATGTCTCCCTTTTTGCCTCCTGAACATCCTTTCCTGTGCTCCTTGCAGGATTTACAATTTGCACCAGAACAAGTTTCCCCCTTAACTCTTGATTCTGCTGCAAAAGCTGCTCCATGGCTAATAATTTTAGACTAATGCCTTTGAAAATGTCCATGTCATCAGCACCAATAATAAGCTTTTTCCCCTTGAATTGCTCTGCGATCTCTTTGGCCTTGATGGAAGAAGTAGGGTGATTCAATGCAGATTCAAGTCGACCCATATGAATGCCCACGGGACAAATTTTGATATAAACTGTGCGTCCAAAATATTCAAGTCCAATGTGGCCCCGCTTAGATTTATACTCCAAGCCCAGCATTCTACTGCAACAAGAGAGAAAGTGGCGAGCATAGTCGAACGTATGAAAACCAATCAAATCTGAATTAAGCAGTGCTTTCAGAATCTCATCTCTGACAGGCAGAGTCCTGTAGATTTCTGATGAGGGAAATGGGCTATGAAGGAAGAAGCCAAGTTTAACTCGATTGAAACGCTTTCTCAAAAACGTAGGGAGAACCATGAGATGATAGTCATGAACCCACACATAATCATCTTCAGGATTGATGACCTCCATAACCTTATCAGCAAATATTTTATTCGCAGAAACATAGGCCTGCCAAAGCATCCGGTCAAAGCGATTACCGTGGTCGGGGGACAGGGGCAGCATGTAGTGAAAAAGGGTCCACGAATATTGCTTGCAGAACCCATGATAGAACTTTTCTGGAGGTCAGGAGGGAGGAATGTGGGCACACAATTAAACTCCTCCAGCAGTCTTTGGGAAACTTCTTCTTGCTCTCTGGCATCGATGTCAACCTTCAGTGATCCCACATAAACAACATCACTATCAGATGAGAAACCATCCTTCAGTTGCAACAAAAGTGCATCCTCGTCAAAACTAAAGCACCATCTGCCAGATTCTGGGTCCTTTTGAGCATTTAGAGGGAGAAAATTTGCCACTATAATTATCTTTTCACGGATTTTAGAGGGAACATCTAAATCTTCATTACTACTTGCACCACTGTCTACATCAGAAATGATTCCGGGAACAGTCATCACCCTTGGAAGGGTTCTAGGAGTCTGAGGGAAATTTAACATGTCCCCAGATGCAAATTCCAACAAACTCATGTAAGACCTTGACACCATGATTGCCTGTAGGAGTTCATAAATCTGTTTATTGAATAAAAAGTTTTAGGATAATAAAAGACAGACCTTTCCACCAAAAGGAGTGTGAAATGGTAACCCAATTACAGAGAACCTAATACGCACAGGAATGCAGGTAATTACTGTTATAACTATCCTGCACAATACAATGCCGAGCAAACTATGCAATCAAATAAACTTTATAACACAAAACATTCGATTAATTGTAATGGACAAATAAACATTTTACAGATGATCAGCTAGGGCCCAAAATTTATATCAGGACTTTTTGTTCCAAAATACGCATCCTACTTTTTGCAAAAAAGTTTCTCCACCAGCATAAGTCACAAACAGCCAAACTCACACTAGACAAATCTTTCGCATGTTTCTAATATGGCATAGATAACAAATATCCAATTTATTTGCTACCATAACAAATTGAGCTCTCAATCTGGCANTTCGATTAATTGTAATGGACAAATAAACATTTTACAGATGATCAGCTAGGGCCCAACATCTATATCAGGACTTTTTGTTCCAAAATATGTCGCATCCTACTTTTTGCAAAAAAGTTTCTCCACCAGCATAAGTCACAAAAAGCCAAACTCACACAGTCACACTAGACAAATCTTTTGCATGTTTCTAATATGGCATATATAACAAATATCCAATTTATTTGCTACCATAACAAATTGAGCTCTCAATCTGGCACATGCTCAGCTAGGAACTCATCAGATTTAGAGTGCAATCATAAAGAATTTAACACTTATGAATGAAAAATGCAGGTGCCAGGGAAACTTGTGGTTGTTTCAACCTAGGAAGCAAGAAAAACAAACTCTGAGTCCCAAAACATAGTGATAATAGAANAGGAAGCAAGAAAAACAAACTCTGAGTCCCAAAACATAGTGATAATGGAAGCAAGGCATGCTTAGCTGCTATTGAAATTTGATAACCAAACGGAACCATGCCAAACTAACCTGAAAATGGGAAAGAGATAATGAAGAATGAAAGAAAGGCAAAGACAGAACCTTGGATGCTTTCTAAATTATAGAAAACGAAGACAAAAAGGCATGGATGATCTTGCTTGCGATACCAGCAAAATTTCAAGCCTTTTTCTTTTATCGCCGATAAAAAATTTCTATTCAAAACAAATATAACAGCATCTCCAATTCGACATGAAATGTACTCTTTTTTTATGCTTGATTGTCTATCAAGATTTTCAAAAGGCAAAGAAGCCAAATGCTCTTACACTTCATATCTTCAAATCGCATGGTTATAAAGTCCACCTCATTTGTTAAGATAATTGTGGCATAGAGAAAGTGCATAAGTCAAAATATGGATAAAGATGTGAAGAGCAAAGGACAAAATTTGTAGTTTCAGAATAAATATAAATAAGCAGATTAAAACGGTAACTACCACAACCATAGTTTCAATAGCATCAAACTTGCAATGCTTGAAATGTTTTATCTTATTTTCCATTGAAGTCTTGACTAAAAGAAGTTGCATTCATTTCTCCATGATAAGATAACTTCAAACCAGTGAATGGTCAGAGACTCGACCAAGAGGTGACTATCCATGCCAACCCAAAAAATTTACATCATCCATGGTTTAAGCAACAATAAAAAAAGGAGTCAGTAGGGTATAAATTTATTCACAGTAAACACAGACGATCATGTATGTATGTACATACCTAGCTTTTAGGTCAGACACAACTGATGGGATTGTTTCATCGGTTTCTATGGTTCATAGTCGTTTTGAGGGGAAGTGCCACTTTACTCTAGCACACGTCTGAATTGGTTTTCTATAAATTTAGGATCAGGTCAAGATTTATGGAAGGAGTGGAATGGACAAGAATATTTTTTTCAACTGATAAAGAAATGTCAGTAAATTCCATCAATATAATACTTAAAAAGCATCCCCTGGCTGCCACCAAAAGCTGTAAATCACCTTATCCGACTTCTAATCATAGATAAGGGAATATATTCAATTCAACGAATGAGATTTGATATATGTGATTAATGTTTAGATTTAGCCAATGATCTGGTTATTAGTATTCAATATGGATGGGAATATGCCATCAACCAGCCTACAAATAGAAAGAAAGAAAGATCTTTTCTATGGAGAATTTTTATTTCACTGATCTCGTCACGAGGCCTCTCGTTTTTAGCAGAAAATAACTCCTTGAAAAAAATCAATGAATCATCATTAAATAGGCTTATCCGTCCGCTAATTATGGACAAAAGGAATAATCTTCAATTACAGCAATAGATAGTGTCAAAAACAATTACAGCAATAGATGAGCATTCTTGACTCCACCCTTATCTTCAACAGTAATTGAAATCTTTACTGAGCATGCCACAAAAAGCAAAATGCAGAAGAAAAACCATCACCCTAACCACGGCTTAATCGATGTCTAAATTTAATATTCCAAAGAATTTACGTGCAATATGTTTGTTTCGGTGGAAAATAGTTCGTTGACATTTTCTCGATATGTTTTTCCCTTCAAGGCTGCAATTATTTCAACTCCGTATTTTCTGTGCAGAAGAATATCTCTCATGTCCCTTCAGCTAGCCTTAGAGACATTCATATATGTTCAACATAGGTACAAACAAACTTGGTATAATACCCAGAGGACCGTAAGAACAGAAAGAGAGAGAGAGAGAGAGAGAGAGACCTGAACCGAGATCAAAATGATCCAACAATGGAGCTTCCAGTAAGCAACGTGATGACAGTAACGATCAATTTTTTGAGAAGAAATCACACAAAAATCAGATAACAATGCGAGTTCCGTTTAGTCACCAAGAAATCAGAGAAACAACACAAAAAAAAACTGCATCATCTCCCAGAAGCAAATTCAACGGAGCTGTAGCTATACCCATACCTACAAAAAAAGAATCCGGAGCACCCCAAACAGACCCTTCGTTGCAGCAATGAGAAGGAGCTTACAAAGAGAGAAACAACAAAAAAAAAAGTAGGGAAAAGAATCACATGAGCGTGAAAGAAAAGAAATGGTGAGAGAGTATATTAGGTTCGAAACTGGTGAGATTTGTGAGGAGCTTTAATGGATGGGTTCGAAACGGACTGAGAAAAAGTGTGTGATAATATATATTATTATTAAAAATGTATGTATGGATAGAGGTTCCGTTCCGGTCGGTGTGTGCTTACTTTGTCATTGATAATGGTTGGTTCAACAAAGGAAGCTCCTGCTTTGCGACAGATAAAAACGTACCAAGTCAAGAAAATAAAATAAAATAAATAAATAAATAAAAGATATATCCGAAAGAGAGAGAGATAATAGAGAGATACAGTTGGATTGCAACTCTGGTTGGTCTTACGTTATAGTCTTGTGGATTTGGTCATCCACAAATGCCCCTGGACTTCTACTTTATTTGGTGTGATACCCTTTCTTTTTTCTTTTTTCTTTTTTCTTTTTTCTTTTTCTTTTTTAATTATTAAAAGTTCGCCACGTGATTTGTGGTATTTTGATAAAAAAAAAAATCCAATGGAGAGCAAATATGACTGAGGAAAATATTTTTTTTCTAAAAAAACACAACTAAAAAAAGATAAATAAAATGGTTGTGAAATTAGAGAACTATCTCATTTCGATTGTATATAGAGAAAGAGAGAAAATATATTGGAGTAGAAAAGAAAAAATAGAGAAATTCTATTTTCTAGCTAGTGTGTAATACTTAGTAAAGTGTTTATATAAAATAATTTAATTTGAATTTTATAAATTAAATCTTATGATTTTTTTTTATAAGAAATAGACTTCATTTCATCCATAAAAGAAGTTACAACTATGACTAGTTAATACAAAAAAAAAATTTCGAATACAAGCCAAACTAATATCTGTTATACGTCTTCCCGCACACAAATTTATTTGCAACAAACATTGTCTTAACTTTAAACTCTCATAAGAGAATATCAGTCTCTGTATAAAACATAGATAAAAAACTAACACCCACCTCTAAAGAAGGGAAGGATATTCAAAAAGGTATGTTCTACACATCGACTTGATAAAAAAAAGTATACATATGGAGCAAACATGAAGGGGCTAAATAGGTATTTGGATATAATAAAATGGCAAAACAATGCTATAAAAAATTGAGTTTAATGTTAATCTACCTACAACCTAATTCCTAAGGTGAAAAATACAAGTCTTCAGCATTATCATTAACAATATTAGCCTATGGATAAACATACATTAATGGGCCCACAAAAAGTCTCCCTGTGGTCTTTTTTTTTTTTTATTTTTTTTTATTTATTTTTTATCTTTTATCTCATTTCAGCTAATCTGTATAACTAAACGAGATCTTATTTTTTATACTGTGAAGACATAATTTGTTTTAGAAATGCCTTTTTTAATCAAATCATTGTTAGTTATTGATGAAATTCATGGGCCTAACTCATCTCATAAAACCGGTTGTACAAGAGAGGATTGCTCATTGCTTATAAACATGCCCAAGACCTTGTCCACAGTCAATGTGGGATTATTCCTCAATACCCTCCCTCACGTGCAGGTCAGTATTTTTTCTGGTCCTTGTCACGGGATAAGTAGTGTAGGCTTACATTCGTCCTGTGGCAGGCTCTGATACCATGTAGAATAATACGAAGATAAGGAGACTGAAAATAAACTCTGTTTTTCATATATTTGAACGTATACATGGTTACGTATATATAAGCTGCTGGTATAACAGAAGTCCTAGACTATCGTTTCTGTTGTAGTTATTGTTGAGTATTTAAAATTCAAACTACGTGATTACAACACTAACGTAAATTTGTAATTCAAAAACAGGATCATCATATCCTACTCCTACGTTGTAGGAACTACTTCAGCAGCAGGTGTTGATTCTGTTGAGAGTTGCTCGTCTGTTGAGAGTTGCTCGTCAATTTTACGTTAGTGTTGTAATCACGTAGTTTGAATTTTAAATACTCAACAATAACTACAACAGAAACGATAGTCTAGGACTTCTGTTATACCAGCAGCTTATATATACGTAACCATGTATACGTTCAAATATATGAAAAACAGAGTTTATTTTCAGTCTCCTTATCTTCGTATTATTCTACAGTTATGGTAGTTGGTAAGTACCAAATCCGGATCTATCACCAATAATTTACATCGGTTGGTTGGTTTCAAAGGCCTTCAAAACTCAAAGTTCGTTAAGCACTAACAGATGTGCATATAGCAACCAACAAACTCTTTTACTTTTAGAGAATGGATCTCTAAAGAAATAAATTTCCAGAATGTATATCAACTGCTTGACACAATACCCGAGAGAAGCTGTAATGAATATTTCCTCTGTTTTCATATGTATTTCTTCCGTGAACTTACAATCTATATATATAGACAAGTATTTCTGCTAAAGGAATTACATAGGGTTATTTGACACCTGTCATATATTTACAATTCTAGAAGGTTCACAATTTCTCTGCTGTGTATGAGCTGTGTCTGCTGTAAGGATTTTGTCTCTGCTGTGCTTCCACGTTGTCTGCTATGCATGTGTTCTCTGCTGTGGCTATTGTGATGTTTTTGCTTTGTGCACAATCATGGGCCTCTGTCTTGACTAATTTAATTTGGCCCTTCTCTTTTTCCTTAATAGCCCCCCTCGATGCAAGCGGCACCTGTGAAACAGTGAGGCTTGATCGCAGAGAAACAAACCGAGCTGTAGACAATGGTTTGGTGAGAATATCAGCCAGCTGATCTTTGCTGGAAACAAATGAAACAGTAAGAGTTTTGGCAGCCACCCGATCCCTTACAAAATAGTAATCTAATTCGACATGCTTGGTGCGAGCATGTAGAACTGGATTTACTGACAAGTAGGTTGCACCCAGGTTATCACACCACAGTGTTGGTGGTTTTTGCAAGAAAATTCCAAGCTCCATCAAAAGATTTTGAATCCAAAGGATTTCACATGTGGTATTTGCCACTGCTTTATACTCTGCTTCAGTGGAAGATCGGGCAATTGTGGGTTGCTTTTTGGAGCCCCACGAGACAAGGTGAGATCCAAAAAAGACACAGACCCCGCCAGTGGATTTTCTATCATCAGGACTACCGGCCCAGTCAGCATCAGAAAAAGCAGAAAGAGTTAATTCTGAAGATGGAGAGAAATGAAGTCCAAAATTGGGAGTTTGTTTAAGATATCTAAGAATACGTTTGACAGCTTGCTAATGTGGAATTTTTGGAGTATGCATATATTGACAAACTTTGTTGACGGCAAATGAAATGTCAGGACGAGTGAAAGACAAATATTGTAAGCTACCAACTACACTACGATAGAGATGAGGATCCTCAAAAGAATTTCCTTCAAAGGCCGAAAGTTTTAGTGATGAGGACATTGGAGAAGAAACTGATTTGGCATTATGCATATTTGTTCTTTTGAGAAGATCTGACACATATTTGGATTGACATAAGTACAAACCTTGATTATTTCTAGAAATTTCAATTCCTAAAAAATAATGAAGGTGTCCTAAGTCTTTAACAGGAAATGACATGCCAAGGTCAGAAATAAACTCAGAAATTAATTGAAGGCTGGAACCAGTTACAATAATGTCATCCACATATATCAAAACAAAAATAATATGAGATGCATTACGGTAAATAAAAAGAGAAGTATCAGATTTCGACTCTTGAAAACCAAGGGAAACTAACTTTGTGCTCAGTTTAGAAAACCAGGCCCGAGGAGCCTGTTTTAGGCCATAAATGGCCTTTTTCAGTTTACACACGTGAAGAGGAAAATCAGGATGAACAAAACCTTGGGGTTGTTGCATATAGACTGCTTCCTCCAGTTCACCATGTAAGAATGCATTTTGTATGTCTAACTGCTGCAATGGCCAATTATAAGAAACTGCTAAGGATAGTATGATTCGAATTGTGGTCGGTTTGACTACAGGAGAGAAAGTCTCATTGTAGTCAACCCCAGCTTGTTGATGAAATCTTTTAGCTACTAGGCGTGCTTTATGCCTTTCCAGAGTACCATTAGCATTCCATTTTGTTTTGAGGATCCATTTGGGTCCCAAAACATTGAATGAATCTGATGGGGGAACTAATTCCCACGTGTGGTTGTGAAGAAGTGCATGAAATTCGGTTTGCATGGCTTCTCGCCATTCAGGAAACCTAGATGCCTCTGTGTAAGAGATGGGTTCATCAGGAACTGGTGTAGGTGCTGAAATGGTGAGTGAGAGTGAAGATTTTTGTGTAGGCCATGGCATCGTGCCATCTGTGCGAAGGAGAGGTTTGTGGATATTTACCTTTGCTCGAGTTACCATGTGATGCTGATTGTGAGTGTGAGCCAAGATAGTTGGAGGAGATGACGCTGAGGGAGCAGGTGCAGCAGAACGAGGGGAAGTTGAATCTAGGGATTGAGGGAGGTCTGAATTTGGAGAAGTTTCTGAATTGGGAGGTGAAGCCGATGTAAGGGTATGAGGTGAAGTTGGGCTTTGAATAATTGGTGGAGGGATGGGCCGAGTGTTAAAGTTGTTGGGCTGGGAAGAAGTGTTTTGGTCAACAAAATGAGGAGTGTTTAAGTTTGTTTGTGTGGAACCGTGTAAAGGAATGGGCCCAGGTTGTGTGGAAGGAATGCAATTTAAGTGAGGTAAAACTGTCAGTTGGTTACGAATTGAGATATTGGACTGAAATTCAAATGGAAATTGAGTTTCATTAAAGGTGACATCTCTAGATGTGTAGATCCGGCCCGATGGAAGATGAAGACACTTATACCCCTTGTGATCAGGACTATAGCCCATGAACACACAAAGTGTGGATCGAAGATCCANTTACGTTGATTTAGTACATCAAATATTTTTTAAGGCTCTTGTCGGAATCTTAAACGAGACTTATATCTAATATTATTTTTTTTGTATTTCTTTTTATTTATTAAATTTGTGCGGTTAAAATCCTTACGACAGTCTCAATTAAATATATGTTTATTAGCATATTAAATTCTGTAAGTTGTAACTAAAACTGATTGACAGTCACGCAAATGAGCAGCAGAAGTTAATGCGTTTCATTGCTCAAGCTTATCCAACTCCAATTTCATAGTCTATTTCATTTTAAAAAATAGTATTAAATATTAAAAAATTAATATACTATTTTTTTCCTTTTTTTATGATTATGAGAAAATGTTTAAAATGAATAATTATAGAGAACATTAATCGTAATGCTCGATTGTATTTCTTTTGAATTTTAACGACCATAATTTGTTTAAATTAAAATAATAATATTTTATTACAAATTTCCGACTTTTATTTCCGGTGAACACAAGTTTAAGATTGACTTATCAAAATCAACGTATGGATAAATTTATTTATATTATGTTTGTTGAAAAATGCTTTCGGGATCTAAAAAGTGTCTCAAATGATTTTTTTTTTGAGTTTAGTGATTAAGAAAATATTTTTTAATAATATTATAAATATTTTTTATTTTTTTAAATATTTATAATGATTACAAAAATACATAAAAAAAAATAAATTATACTTTTCAAGACACACATTCAAGATATATTTTCGATAAATATAATACTGCTCATGTTTGTTTAGAAGTATAATAGTGACATGTCAAAATCAACACATCAATTGTTTATTTTTTATATTAATTTAGAAGGTAGAATAAAATATTATAGTTTAATATTTTAGGAAAATAATTTGTAGAAGATGCAAAGTATTCATTTTAAAAAAATGAATAAATTTGAGATCTATTTAAAAAAAAAATTTACTTTATAATATTAGAATTTTTTATATTTAAAATGGAGTGAATAAATATTATACATCTTAAAACTATATTTACGAAAGTAATCCGAAAGAAATTTTAAAGAATTGTAAAAATAAAAAATAAAAAAAAAATTAAGAGTAGAGGAGGATGGCAAGAAAGGTAATTGTGAAGAAAAGGAGGTCGTAAAATGAGAAGCGGAGTACGATGTGGATAAAATAGAGTGGGGGGACAAGGATCTTTTGATGCCTTTTTAAAATTTCCTAGTCAGCCAGTCCACTTCTTCCATTCTCCTCATCCTCCCTGCAAATTCCTTTTTCTGTTCTCGTACGGACTTTTCCAGCTTTCACATTTTGAAATTTCTTCCTTCCTCGAACAGTAATTCTATATATAATTATTAAATACATAAATATCAATTTTTTATAAAATTAATAAAATTTATTATTAAAAAATTAATATCTTTTTATATATATTTATTTTTTAAAAAATAATTACATAATTCACGATTATAAATATATTTTCCCTACTTCAAATGTCATTACAAATTTACATACCAATCTTTCCTACTTTTACATCCAACAATCTTCTTTTATAATATAAAATGAAATTTATGCTTATTTAAATAGGGAGATGAAATAAAATAGTTTTATATAAAAGTTAAAAGTTAAATATAATAATATTATTATTTTATAATTTAAATTATTTATTATATTTTATATAAAAATTAAAAAAAAATTATAACGATGAGATAAAATCGTTTCTATATCTTTACGGAACATAGTTAAAACCTCAGGATGGTTGTAGTTTTCTCATTCTATATGATATCATATGAATCATAAGATATTCTTAAAAAAAAAAAAAAAGAAAAAGTGAGATTTGGAGCTCTTGACTTGCATTAGAAGAAATGTTAATTATCGAGATTGACGGCAGTCCGAAAAAATAAAAATATTTTTAAAGGTTAATTTCTTTAAGAGTTAAAGATGATAGAAAATTAATATAGTCTACGTGAACTTATCTAAACGTACAAAAGGTCACGTAGGAAGCTTTGAAGAAAGAAGGGTATTTGAATTTTAGGAGGCAGTAGTACTTCCTATCGTGTTACATGGCATATTCAAACAAAATTCAATACCACGTGAATTTGTGAAGAAAAAGTCATTTTTGGTAGCATTTATTTCTTATACGTTAATTAATCATTAATATATTAGTAGTTCATGTCTTCTAGTTTCTTCGAATGCGTTACACGCTTTCATGCCCTTTTTTAAAAAGTAAGGGACAAGAAAGATGGTCATTAGCTTTATGGATTTTTCATGAAACCTCAATAGATAAATTTGATACGATGAAAAATCACATCCACAAATCGGTTATTAAAATATTTATATAATATAATTTTATTTAAAAGATAAATTTTAAAATTTAAATTTTACAAATTAAANTTTGGCCAACATGCAGTGCCAAAGATGCGAAGAAAATTATAATCGGGATTTTTTTTAAAAAGCATTTGAAAAGGGGATTTATTTTTTAAAACCGGTGTAGGCATCCGATTAATAAAAAAAACAGATGTTTGGAACGCATCTGATCAATATTGAGCAGGCATGGAGGCTTGAGCTAAAAGCGACAAGCCAGTCTCCACTATATGCCTGTGACGACGTTCAATAGTTCCATTTTGTTCATGTGAATAGGGACATGTAATGCGATGTACAATACCAAAAGATTGAAGAATTTTTTTAAGAGGTCGGAATTCACCTCCCCAGTCGGATTGAACAGCCATTACATTTAAAGAAAAGTAATTACTCACATAACGCAAAAAGGCAATAAAAATGTGACAAACATATGATTTTGATTGAATAGGAAAAAACCAAATATATTTAGTGTGATCATCAACAATTGAAAGATAGAACCTACAACTATTTGTGGATAAAGTTGGGGCCGGACCCCACACATCTAGAAATAGCAACTCAAATGGTTTGATGGATCGTGAAGTAGTTAAAGGGTGTGGAAGTGCATGAGTTTTGGCTTGTAAACAAGCATTACAGTGACGAGAAGGTGCAGTTGAACTAGTAGGTAAATTAAAACTACGAATAACAAAGTTTGTGATACGTTGAGATGGATGTCCTAGCCGAAGATGCCATTGAAGGGAAGAGGCTCGTTCGCCAATGAAGGCTTGGGGAGACACTGATTGTGATGATGAAGTAGTGGCAGTCGCAGGTAAGACATACAAACCATTGTTAGTGGTGCCCCGAAGTAGAACCCCCCGAGTTTGTAAATCCTTCACAAGAAAACAATCAGAATAAAATTCAAAATAAACAGAATTATCAGAACAAAACTCACGAACAGATAACAAATTTTTTGTTATTGAGGGAACATGCAAGAGTTTAGAAAGAAGAAAATTGCCGGAAGAGGTATGAAGCTGTG
>QEOY01000494.1:151194-166514 GCA_003123805.1 Juglans sigillata | reverse complement strand
TAACTGGCTTACATGACATTTCATAACGTGACGTGACTTGAACATGACATAAAAGACAAAAGTCCTGACGTAGTGTAACGTCACATGAACGTAAGATGACGGACAGGACATACTTTGAGACAAAAATTTAATAGACAACATTTCATAACATAGCATACATGTAACATATAATATTTCATAACATGGCATATCATGTAGCAGATAATATTTCATAACATGGCGTAACATGTGACAGTGAACATTAGTTGACATGACATACATGTAATAGATGTCATACGTAATGTGACATACTTGCAACAGATAGTAACATGAGACAAAATATATTGTATAACAGATAAAATTTTTGTGACAGAATAATTAATGTAATAGATAAACATGTGATGAGATGCATGGCATGTAGTTCCCTTACCCATCACACATACACAATAAACTGATAGTAAGTTAAGAGCCAACTTACCTCGATCGTCGCGTTCTACGAGAATAAAGCGTGAAACACGAGGAACTGTAACAGAGTATTGTAAAAGTTAGAAATTTAATTACTAACAATTAGAAAAGTAAAAAGGATAACTTAGAGTAAAATTATCATTTTACCCTCTACATGTGAGAAAATAACCATTTTACCCCTAACTTAAGGATTTCACATTCTAACTCCAAAAATTACCAAAATTTATATTCCTCATGGAAATTTTTTCCTAGACTCAAATATCAACTCAGAAAAATTTAAAATCATTCAAAACTATGGAAAACTCACAATGGCTGAAATATTCATAAGTCATTTCTCTTGATTTTGGTTCCAATTTCTTCCATATTCAAAACCCATGATTAAACCAAAATTTTGTAACAAGGATCTTCCTATCCTAAGTCTAATGAAACACTTAAAATATCCATTAAGAAAATCTAATCATCAACACCAAACTTTTTGTAAACAGACCCAAACTTTTTAACAAAACGTAAACCCTTAAATCACAGGTTTTGACCTTAATAAAAACATTTCCAAGAATTCCAAAAAATTCAAATCTTACTTCTAAAATATTCATAACATCATCCTAAGATCAAACATGCTTTAAATCATCAAACAAAAGTCACCAAAACAACACTTGGAGTTTTTGGTTTTACACTTAGTCTAAAAACATAAACTTTTCTCTCAACTAACTTCGATCAATCTCTTGATCCATGGCTTAAAGACTTGTGATATTCAAACTAAAACATCTCATGGTTTAAAAATGTGTCCTAAAGAAGTTCCAACCATCAAAGGTAAAATTATGTGGCTAAAACTCAATAAAACATGGATCTAACCCAAAAAACATCAAATCTTAGGCCTAACCGAAGTCCTCTTGAGTAGAAAAATCGTATCTTTAAAACCAATACTAAATATCTTCAAAATAAAAACCTAACTTGTATATAAGAGGTTTAGGTTCATCATATAAAAATATCAAAGCTTTTCAAATAAGATCAAACTACGAAATATTCAAACTTTCACAAAACAAAAACAGTTTTTCAACTTCCAATTTTCAAGTTTAAAGATTTAAGGAAGTCTATCATCAAAAGCTTTATTCATGCAACAAAACCTTAATGCACAATCATAAACAAATGCTAAAAACACTCCATAAAAGTTTCAAACCAAGATATGTCCATTAGTTTGGTAAAAAATTCCAAAACATAACATACTCTCCAATTTCAAGCCCAGATGAACTTTCCATGGTTAAAAATACTTTTGATTGATCAAATGAGTATGGAATGAGACTAATAAGATATCCACTCAAACTAAACTCAAAGAAGAACAACTTTTATGAAGGAGCCATCATGCGAAAATACATACAAAGGGTCACAAATTGCCACGCACAATGACCCAGAAATATGCCTAAGAGAGCTCTTTCGAGTTTTTCTTCTAAGAACGGGGTGAAGAAGTGATAAAATGGAGTGAAATGTGTCTTGCACGACTTTAGAAATCTAGAGGGGGAAGTTATGGGCTTGAGTGACCCTTGATTGGATGTGGCTATGTGACATAATGTGGAGAATAGTGAGGGGAAAGGACTACCTGCAACAACTGTGAGATATAGAGGTTGATGGGGTTGATTTCTTCTTCACATCAAGGCACTATTGGGTGCAGCCAATGGCAGTGGATAGTCTGCCATGTGGGGGAGGAAACTTTTTCAAGAAACTTTGCCAAGGTGGCCAAATTCGTGGGCTTTGGTGGGGCCCAACCAAGTGGGCTTCAATTTGGGGTTTAGATAGGGTTTGGTTAGAGTTTGAGATGCTATCAAACCCAAAACCAATTTTTCTTGGCACGATCAAATGTTCAAGGTTTAAAAGGTTGGATAATGATGTCATAACAAGGGTTTGATTAATTAATAGTAAGTGGAAGTGATTTAATCAAGTGATTAAACACAATGCTATAAATTGGATTAAAAAAGGTTTAAAGGCCAACTTTAGGGTTTGGGAAAACCGTTTAGGGTTTCGGTTTCAACCAAGCTTTTTGGGAATTGGATTCCAACCATTTAGGGTTTCGCTAAGATTGAAACCCTCTTTGGTCTGGCATAATTTAGTTGATCAGATGAAACAAAGTTTTGCTTAGGTGGCATGAACTCACTCCTTGATTTCCTTCACAAATCTATCTAATGGTTCCTCATGGTGCCAAGTGTCTAATTCTATTAACTATGTGTGGCTAAGATCTTGCCAAGTGTATAAATAAAACTTTTCTAACCTAATTTGGACATTCCACACTGTGATTTTGAAAACATTGCACTGGGTGCGCTTATCTAGATTACTATTCATTCCGAATAAATGCATAATAAACTTTGTACTAAAAAATCCTAAATATTCATATTAATCTATAGTGAAAATCGTTTACCGAAATTCAACCCGAAGTGCCCTTAAAAATAATTTAACAATTTTGAATAGGCATTTCGTCCAGAATTATAAAAATTGGCTATTGCGCCATAAAATCCTAAACAATGAACTGAGTCAAATGGCATAGACCAAAACACATTCTGACACTTCTAACTACCTCAAATAATTAAATTCATATTTCCAGCATCATAGTGAGTGATAACACTGACTATGTTGACAGACTAAAACCTACGCGATTGGTCGATTCGTAACAACTTAGGAGTTTTCACAAGGTTCCTAAAGTCAATAGAAATTCTACCAGTGAATTTCTAACAGGCTGTTACAATAGGCATGCAAGTCGTTCCATGGTATGCCGACATGGTAGATTATTTGGTGTCCATAATTCTACCGGCCGAGATTACATATCAACAAAAGAATAAGTTTTTCTCTGACTTGAAATATTATTTTTGGGAGGAACCTTCTCTATGCTGGCACTATGTGGACCAGATAAGGTTCCTCCCAATGTTTTACAATGTGGCTTTTGTTGGCTGACTATTTTTAAAGTCTCTTTTAATTTTGTTAATTTATGTGATCAATGTCAAGTGTTGGCAACATTTCTAGGAAACATGAGATGCCTTTAAACAATATTTTAGTTATTGAATTATTTGATGTTTGAGGTATAGATTTCATGGGTCCTTTTCCATCCTCATATTCTAATAAGTTTATTTTGGTGGTTATAGATTATGTCTCCAAATGGGTGGAAACAGTCACCTTGCCGACCAATGATGCGAGGGTCATAGTGAATTTCCAGCAGAAGAACATCTTTTCCCAATTCGGCACTTCGAGGGCCATAATCAGTGATGGCGGGAGGCATTTTTGTGATTGCCAATTTGAAGCACTATTGACTAAGTATAGAGTTACCCATCATGTGGCGACACCATATCATCCTCAAACGAGCGGCCAGGTCAAGGTGACTAATCAGGAGCTGAAGCACATACTGGAGAAGACCGTAAGTATCCCTCAGAAAAACTGGGCTAGAAGCTTAGATGATGCATTATGGGCTTATAAGATAGCATTTAAAACACCAATTNAGAGTTACCCATCATGTGGTGACACCATACCATCCTCAAACGAGCGGCCAGGTCAAGGTGACTAATCAGGAGCTGAAGCACATACTGGAGAAGACCGTAAGTATCCCTCAGAAAAACTGGGCGAGAAGCTTAGATGATGCATTATGGGCTTATAATATAGCATTTAAAACACCGATTGGAATGTTACCTTATCAGCTCGTTTATGGAAAAGCATGCCATCTACCCGTGGAGCTAGAACATAATGCCTATTTGGCGATAAGGACACTGAACTTTGATTTACAAGTGGCTGGCGAGAAGAGAATATTGCAGATCAACGAGATGGATGAATTCCGCAATGATTCTTATGAGAATGCTCGGATTTACAAGGATAAAACTAAAAGATGGCATGATAAGCATATCTTGAGAAGGAAGTTCAAAGTGGGGTAGAACAATTTATTATTCAATTCAAGACTTCGACTTTTTCTGAGAAAGTTACGATCTAGGTGTTCAGGACCATTTGTTTTAACTCGTATTTTTCCATATGGAGTGCTTGAAGTCCATCACGAGACAAAAGGGACATAAATGGATAGATATTAAAACCCTATGTGCATGGAGACTTTAACTCAAAGATTTAATCATAACATATCATCATAACGTATGCACTCACCAGCATTAGATGTCATATACGGCTTTGTCCCGACATTCTTTAAAAAGAATCTATTCGATACCCATTAACGGTTCTTTGTCAACCCAGGGCTTACCACTTCATTCTTACTCACTCCAAAGTAGACAAAGGAGTTTCAGTAGGATAAGTCAACATCCTAGCCATGGGGTCATGATAAAATTTATTTTCATGCAATACTTGAACAAAATGTTTTTCGTGACATGTGCATATGTAGTAAACTTCATGAAAAATGACATTTATATGCTATATGTTAAAATGGTGAGAATTTCACATGTCATGTAAGCAAGTAATCAAATACTCAATAATGTATCATATGATGTTTCATGCTAATAATGACATTTATAATATGAATGTTGCATTTATACAAGAATCATAAATAAATTATTTAAGAGTAAGTTAGAAGCTAGCTTACAAACTCTCCGAGTACTTTGCAATTTGGTGCAGCTATAATAAGAGTTATTCTAAGTTAAAAATTTTAAACTAAGGAAGATGTTCATAATCAAAAGGATTCAAAAATAATATTTACAAAATTGCCCCTATATTTCTCAAAATTGCCACTTAGGCCTTAAACTTTCAGTATTTTCAATTTGGCCCCAAATTTCACCAAATTTCACAAACCTCATATTTTCCATGTTCTAGATCCATATATGACCTTATAATCTCAAGAATCAATCAAATACTATGCCAAATGCATCCCATGGCATTCAATATGTGGGCCTTTTTGTGATTTCAAGCCTACAACCTTTATGAATGCATGTGTGATCAAGTTTCATCAAGTAGCAAATCATAAATCTGAATAAATCTTGGGGGATATGTTTATAACTTTTGCTCACGTCACACGAGTTCATCTCAACACTTTGGCATTGAATAAAACCAAATCATCCAAAAACCTTCAAATCGAGTGTATGCATGATGTTTCTAGCTTCTCTTTGTCAATGTAAGTTTTAAAACTTAAATGAATCATGCATTCTTACTCTCATCTTGATAATGAAGCATTTCTAGATGTCTAATACTCATGCTTTGGAAACTTAGCCACGATTCCTCTAGATGAACTTCAACTAAGTGTTACCCAAAACATGCTAGATGAACAACACAAGATAGTGATTTATAAACTTATCATGACATGCTATTTTTCTCAAATTTAAACCTTCAATAAATCTTCCCAGACATTAGTAAAACATATAAGATCACATCAAGATATGTCATGCCTAAAATTTCATCACAAAACAATTTATTCAAGCACAACTTCAAATCTGAACCGGAATGCATGTCCTCAAGTTAAACCTTATATAACTCAATCAAATCTTCATTATCATGCCATGATTCAAAGCCTAACATTCCATTCTAACACCTAACAAAATATAGAGTATGATTGCTTACCCAAACCGTGGCTTTGAAGAATGCTCTCAAGAACAACTCACTCCAAGAATCTCACACTAGTCACTCGGTTTCACCTTTCTCTCACACTAGGAGTACTTTTCTCTCAAGAATGCTAAGAGAATGCTTGAGGGACGTGTGTGAGGAATTAAGGATAGAAATCATCTTGAAAACTGGTTGAAGGGGGTGTTGGTTTTGGGTGGTTTGATGAAGGATCACTTAGTTTGCTTCAAGTGTGCCGATTGGTGGGTTTAGTTGCCATTGTGGTTTATGAGAGACATGGGTTGGGTTAAAATTATAATCTTCAAGGGTTGTCAAAGAGTGATGCAAAACAAGTATAAAAGACAAGAATTTCAGATCTTAAATCATGAAGAAAATGGTTTTAAGAAAACTATGAAAAATCATGATGTTTGAGTTACTATTCATTGGTGAGATAAATAGTGATCTTAGCTCAAGTTAAAAACTTAACCAAGGTTGAAGGGGAACCCTGGGGGCATGTGGTTGGGGCTTGGGTAATTTGGAAGAGTGAAATGAAATACAAGGCTTGGGCTTCAAGTGTTGGGTTCTTATTGGGCCATAAGAAGACACTTTTGTTGTGGGCCTAGAAGTGGACTTATCGATGGGCCTCATGTCCAGATTTATTGGGCCTTTCCTTGACCTAAATAGTCCACTAGGTTGAGTCCTAACTTTAGGTCTTCTCCTTGATGAACTGTAACACCCCACTTAAAATCACCTTAGGCCTTGACCCTAATAGCCATGACCTTAGGTAAGTAGAAGTTGGGATATTTGAGAGAAAGAACATTTTTGGCGCCTGAGTTGGCAGAAGAGCTTATACTTTGGGTTTAGTAGAATTATTAGAAAATTTTTAGTGCTTTATTAGTTTTTAGGAAATGAGCCAAGAGGCCAATGGGAGAATGACACATGGCATATTGGAGGTTTGCCACATTAATGGGCTAAGTGATTTGGTTAATTACTAGATGGATTTGGAGAAGGATCGGGAGGGGTTTAATAAAGGCCCTAACTTTCTAAGATGAGATGGGCTATGGATAGACACCAAGACCTTAGGCCCAACTTGGGAGACATAAGACTTTAAGCCAAACTTGATGGACACAAAGATAGTGACTATCACACTTGAAAGATTCTTGGTCTTGGTTCTAACTTAAAATGCAGCTAAAAAAAAAAGAAGAAGATTGGGATAGGTGAGTTCCAAAATTCCTTAAGTGGATGATCCAGTGCTAATAGTGTGAACAAGCAAGCAGATTATAATCAAATAGACAACAAAGAAGATATTATGGAATACATAATAATAAATAAACGAACATGTAATGAGTCATGATCACATGAAGATATCAATGACTACAACATTTATCAAGAGCATCTTTATCCAGATTTCGTATTTATTTTATTGTTCATGATACCTTATAACCTGCACGCTTAGTTTCCGCCAAGTAGGTTGTGCGCCTTGTACTATCCCTTACTGCCTAAAGCTATCCTATCGTAGAACTCAGTGGTATCCTGCCACGAGATATGCATCCCCCAAGGACTTGCACCCGTTATTGAATGCATTGAACTATCCAAAAATTGACCAACATTGTGTTCAAAATTCCATCAATATGTTATAAGGACATGCTCAAAGTAATATCATTTATGCGAACATACGCAACTTTTANTGCGCCTTGTACTATCCCTTACTGCCTAAAGCTATCCTATCGTAGAACTCAGTGGTATCCTGCCACGAGATATGCATCCCCCAAGGACTTGCACCCGTTATTGAATTGACCAACATTGTGTTCAAAATTCCATCAATATGTTATAAGGACATGCTCAAAGTAATATCATTTATGCGAACATACGCAACTTTTATGAGTGATAGAAAAATTCCCTAAAAAGATGTAGGGCTATAAATTTTACGTATAGAGGTGGGGCGGCATTCTGGTAACCCAATATATATATATTTATATAATAAGATAAATTTCAAGTAAAACTTACTTATTTTCATACAATAAAATAAATTAAAAACACATTAATTTCAGCACAAAATTATATAGCAAAATTATTATTATTTATTATATATATTTATATGTTATTAGTTTCAAAATAACATTTAAGATAAAAATTCTAGATTTTCAATCAAGTTAGTCAATCGGCACCAATTAAGTAAAGCATTATTATTTAGTGATAAATGCTAGCGCTAGGTATTACACTTCTCCCATCCGTTTAAAAAACATGTTGTTGCCGGAAGTTAAATTATAATGAGGATAGCAATCTTGATGTTGACGGTGGCATTACCTAGTTGTTCAAATAAATGTGGATAATTCTTCCATATTTTGCTTTCTAATTCCCATGATGCTTTTTTAATTGTGTGATTTCTCCACATCACTTTGACTAACGAAATCTTTCTATTTCTCAGTGATTGCTCCTTAGAATCTATCTAGTATTCTCACCGAAATTTCTTTGTAGGCCAGATTTTCTCGAATTTCCAATCGTTTGTACTTAATAACATATGTGGGGTCATGGACATGTTTTCGGACTCGGGATAAATTTGGCGCTAAGGCTATTCAGTAGGATAATGTCCCAACTTTTTTCAATATTTCGAATGGTCCTATGAACTTTGGGCTTAGCTTTCCCTTTACTCTAAATCGCACGACAACTTGCAGTGGTACTATCTTGACAAATGTAATTTCTCCGATGTTAAATTTTAGGTCTTTACATCTATTATCATCATAGCTTCTCTGGCAGGCCTAAGTCGGCCTCAATCGCTCTTTAATCAGTTGGACCTTCTCGCTGATTTATTGGATGATTTATGGTCCTTATAAAATGCATCACCTCACCTACTTCATCTGAAGAAAGAAGTGTGCGACATCTTTTCCCGTACAAAGTCTCATGTGGATCCATGCCTAGATTGGAATGGAAACTGTTATTTTAGGCAGATTCTACTAATGGTTTGCAGCTAATCCAATTCCTTTCTAGATCCAAGAAGCAAGCTCTCAGCATATCTTTCAGTATTTCGATGGTTCATTCTAATTAGTGGTCCGTATGTGGGTGGATCGTTGTACTAAAACCCAATCCAGTCCCCATGCCTCCTACAAGCTTCTCCAAAATCTTGACGTGAAACGAGGATCTCTATCAGATACGATGGATGTCGAGACTCCATGTAGATGAACAATTTCTTGGATATATTGTTCCACCAAATAGTCTATTGAAATTTCAACTTTAATTTGTAGGAAATGAATTGATTTAGTTAATCGACCTACCACTACCCAAACAACATCTTGTCCTGTTGGTGTCCTAGGCAATCCCATTACAAAATCTATGGTAATGCGTTCCCACTTCCATTCTGGGATTTTTAACTGTTGCAAAAGTTTTGCTAATTTCTGGTGTTCTGCTTTGAGTAATTGTGTGAGAATCGTTGCAACGCAAGGGGAGAAGCCACCTTCTGAGGACAAAGGAAAGGCAAAGAAGAGAGCATTTCCTTAGCAAGGTGGAAGATGAGGCAGCAAGGCAAGCAAAGTGCAATTAGTCCAAAAATGGCAAGGGGAACTATATAGAAATCCTTGCTGACACATCTCAGCACGAGGTGAACAAAAGACTTTTAACCCAGAACGGGTCAAGCGAGAAACGATGCTAACCGTGCAAACGTGAAAACGAAGGGCTGAAGAGGCTAGTAGCCTTACATTGTGATTTTGAGACGATGAGTTTGAATGATTCAGATTGATCGTGTTTGTGATTTCTGGGTGCATGAGTCATATCGTGTGTCAATCATCATAGACGAGTAGTGGATTCCCCATGCCATTCCTACGACTCATTGCCATGAGTTTCATACAGGTAGAGAAAGTTCCCGTAAGGATCAGGTGGAACGTTGTCGTATTGGACTCACTTGATACACGGGTAGAGAGATTCTCGAGTGTATCATGTGTGGTGTCTTCGAGTCGATTCATTGGGTAGAGAGATTCCTTGGGTTGATCATGTTTGTTTCAATGTGTGTGACTAGGTTGAGTGAGTCCCCTTGTTGGATGGTTTGAAACTGGCGAATTGGCTCACATGTTGGATGTGTTGAGTGATTCCCCAAGTCCAACGGTGGAGTAATTCCTATTGGATATTTATATGATGAGTTTCACATGTCGGATTAGAGGATGGTTCCTCGCCTAGGTGATAATTATGTATACTTGAGATTTGCACAGAAGGTGATTCCTCAGAGGGTGATTTCTCAAGGGTGATTACTTTTCATGCTTATATACTTGTGTTTCATACATGAGGTGGTTCCATGCCATGCATAAATATATATGTACTCTTGTACATAAAAGTGCGCATTACATCTTCACTTGCGTTGTCTCTCATTAGCAGTTTTGTCATAATTGTTAAACCTACCTATGGTTTCCTTTATCGGAACCATAGACTTGATGTACGTGTAAACTTACCGACCTTGCCCGAGTAATAGGAATGGAGGCCTATTATTGTTAGTAGCCGTTGTATTATTTTGGAGATGTATTATTTAGTCAAGCGACAAATAATGTTCAATTTGTCTTACCTAGACATAAGCAATGAATAGATGATGCTGTATAATATATTTGGGAAGTGACTATGACATATAGATATTAGAGTTATTAATGGATGAAATTTTTTTTCTAGTTTAGACCTTTGGTACAATTAACCTTTAGGCCTAGTTTGGATGTTGAGCTGAGTTGAGATAAATTGAGTTCTTTATGAATAATAGTGAGTTGAGATGGTGGAGTAAGTTTTGTGGCCCACCTAAGATCAGTTTAAATGTATTTGGATGTTAAGATGGGTTTAGATGTATTTATGGGAAGTTGAAAAAGGTTGTGGATCTTGCATGTAAAAATGTGACGAGTTGAAAAGGGTTGTGGGTCCATGTGTAAAGTGGTTTTAAGTTGAGATGAGTTTAATGATTTGAGAGTTGAGTGTTTGGATGTTAGACTCAGTATAAAACCAGACTGAACAAGTTCCAAACGGGGCCTTAGACTTTACTTATTCTATTGTGACATACACATATGTTGTGCTTACACGTGCATTCCTTGTGGAAACTACATGTGCATTACATGTGAAATCTTCACACCTAAAATTTCCAATCGGCTGGCACTCTTAGCACCCTGGATTCTTGCCAGATTCTTTATTGAGAAATGAGGTGCCACACTTTGGCAAGTCAAGCACCTTATTACAAATTGTGAAATTTCCCTTTTCATGTTATTCCACCGAAAATTCAATTTTAAGTCTCGTTACATTTTTCTACTCCCTTAGTGTATAGAGTAAATAGATCGATGGGTTTTCATCTAGAGTAGTCATCTTTTTTATTGTTGTTTTTGTTGTTAAGAGAAAGTGTTAAGGTATTTGATAAGTGTTATTTTTATGTGATTTTTATCACTCTTTTATTTATGAAAATGTCATTTTCCCTTAAATACTATTGATTTTATTTTATTTCTACATATTTTTATTTATTTTCTTGGATTTGCGGAATGAAAAGATTTATTGAAACAGGACAGCATTTTGGTACAAAAGAAGAGACTATGGAACCAGACCGATGAGAGGCAGGAAGATTTGAAGAGAGCCAATGAGATTTGGGCGAGATGCCTTGTCTCATTGGCTGCAAAGAGATCTTTCTCGCCCAAAGGAGAGAAGACTTACCTCTCGGTAGGCGAGAAGACTCGCAACCATAAGGCATGACCAGAAGGTGCGAAGACTTGGCGACAAGACTCTAGGCGATTAGATTGGGCCACTAGTCTAAATGACCAACTTAAAAAACCAACCTAAATGATATAATGGGCAACAACTAGAAAATGCGAGAGGAGTCTTTCAACTTGGTCGGGAGTCTTTCTACTCAGTAGGCGAGGAGAGGGCCATGTGGTCTTTGTGACATCCATACCCATTCATTTGTGACCACCATGCCCGTTATATTTAGTACACACACCATCTACTCGGTGGGATAATTCCTCCTGACTGGGATCAATTTGCTGCTGACCACCAAATCCAAATTTCGAAATCAATCTATTGGTGACCAAATCCTCACAAACTCCGCAATTCAAGCCGCATATCACTGAATCTTCCATTTTAGATAATCCTGTTATTCTTGGGATAATTTCCTTTTATGTTAACGTCTATCTTTAGAAATTATTTTCCAGAATTTTAGGCTAAATTGTAGCCACAGTTATCTTGTTTCCAGATTTGAATTTTGACATCTATTTAATCTCGACTTGTGGGATGATTATGGAGTTTTTCTTTTGAAGTTCTGAATCAAATTTGAGAGTTTTATGATTAAGAGTCTAAATCTAAGTTTAGAGTTCTAATTTTTATTATTAAAGTGTTCTTTCAAGAAGGCAGAATTGGAGGGCAGAGGCGAGAGCTGAATGCTTCATCAACCGACTTCAACAAAGAACACCAGTTCTATTTTTTTTCTTTTCAATTTCATTATGAACTAAATCTATTTTCTAGAGCTTTGATGTAGCCTAGTACTGAACACACAGTTTATATTCCAAATTATTTTATTTTCAATATTTCCATGATTAAGTATTTATTCCTTGTTCTTAATGCTTGCAATTTTCTAGCTAACTATTATTCAATCTATTGAATCATAATGAGACTGAGAGGTGATTTATGATTAAAACTCTAGGATTAAACATTATTAGTTAAATGAAAGCAGAGATGCTTTATCGTGACTAGTGTGATTTTCCAAAAAAATCCAAAGAATTTAATGAGTCTCCAATTAGTTAAATTTATATAGAGATATAGAGTTATTAGTTGGAGATATTTTTGGTATTGTTCGAGAGAAAATACTGAATATTTAATGAATTTTTATTATCAATTTGGGATAAGTGGGGTTCTATAACAAGGAAGAATAAATTGTGTGGGATTTGCTAAATGAACTCAAACGCTCTAGATCTATTCTCATTATTTTTAAAATCTTAATTTTAATATTCTTTTCTTCAAGTTTAATTTAGATAAACCATTCTTCAAATTTTAGTTTTCTAAATAGTAATTAATTTTGTCAATTTCAATACTCAATTGTATAATTATTCCATGTGGGTACGATAATCATTTTCTTTAAAATACTTTACTACTTGTTACAATTCTGTGTACTTGCTAATTATATTTTTAAGCGAACAAGTTTTTGGCACCTTTGCCGGGAATAGTTATTTGTTATTAATATTGATACCAGCTAGAGTTTTACTACTTTGGGTCTTATTTTATTTTATAAAAGAAAAATGATTTGATTTTATCTCAGTTTGATCTTTTTCTTTTCAGGAATCAGAAGTGCATGCTCCGATCTAAATCGTTAGAGCATACGCTTTTTGATCCCGAGATTGAAAGGACCTTACATCGGATCGATAAAGAGAAAAGGAAAGAAGCCACTGCCTGTAAGGTTAATATGGCTGACCAGGAGCACAAGGCATTAAGAGACTATGCAATGCCCTCGGTCAATAGGGCGACGTCCAGTATAAGGCGACCAGCTATACAAGCCAATAACTTCGAGATCAAGCCAGCTATCATTCAAATGATCCAACAAACCGTCCAGCTTGGGGGGCTATCACAAGAGGATCTTAATGTCCATATTGCAAATTTCCTGAAAATTTGTGATATTTTTAAACACAACGGAGTGACAAATCATGCAATCCGATTAAGACTTTTTCCTTTTTCACTTAGGGAAAAAGTAAAAGCTAGGTTGAATTCTCCGTCGCCCGGCATCATCACCACCTGAGAGGAGTTAGCACAAAAATTTTTTGCAAAGTATTTCCTCCGACCAAGATATCGAAATTAAGGAATGATATTACTACCTTTTTCCCAATTTGAGGGTGAATCATTGGCGTGGGAGATATACAAAGACTTATTGTGCAAGTGTTCACATCACGACCTCCCCGCCTCAAATGGCAGATCTTTCACAACAACTAGGTAAGATGAACGTTAATGCTATTCAAACTAATGTAGTTTGTGATCATCGCGCAGGAAATCATTCAAGTGTAGATTGCCAAGTGGTGAATCCTTTTGTCCAACCGAGTCAAGAACAAGCCGACTACATGTCCAATTTGCAACGTCAAAACAATCCTTATTCTTACATGTTCAATCCTGGATGGAGAAATCACCCTAATTTTTCATGAAGTAATAACCAAGGGCCGGTTAGACCACCTCAACAACTTCCACATCAAGAGAAAAAGCCAACACTTGAGGATATGTTCATGCAATACATGCAAAAGAGTGATATGGTGATCCAAAACAACTCGGCATCTATCTATAATCTTGAGGCACAATTTGGTCAACTCTCCAACTTCCTTACTGAGAGGAAAGTAGGGACTTTACCAAGCAACCCTGTGACCAATCGGAAGGAACATGTCAAAGCCATAGCATTATGAAGTGGGCGGACATATGACCAACCACAAATAGTAAGTACTGAGCAAGATGCAGAAGCTGAAAATGTGAGACCGAGAAGAAGGAAACTGAGGAAGAGGTGAAAGAAACCGATCAGGAGGTGATAGACCAGCAAGCTGAGAAGACTATAGATAATAAAGGGGATGCAAAATCCAGGAAAGCTAGGGAGACTACTTCTGAAACTTATTCTCCTTCAACTTATGATCCACCAATTCCTTTTTCTACAAAGATTAAAGGAACAAAAAATTGATAATTAGATCTTTATATTTCTGAGTATATTTAAGCAATTGCATATTAATATCCCTCTCATTGAAGCCTTAGAGCAAATGCCTAAATATGAAAATTTTTTGAAGAATATATTATCAAACAAGCGGAAGTTGGAGGAGCATGAGACTGTGATGCTGACCGAAGAAAGCAGTGCAATTTTATAAAAGAAGCTACCGCCTAAGTTGAATGATCCAGGGAGTTTCACGATCCCTTGTACTATTGGAAATTCATATTTTGTTAAAGCTTTACGTGATTTAGCGGCAAGTATTAATCTAATGCCTCTCTTGTTTTCAGGAAACCAGGTCTTGAAGAAGCAAAGCCGACCACCATCTCTCTACAGTTGGCGAACAGATCTATTAAATACCCGAGAGGACTCATTGAGGACGTACTAGTGAAAGTTGATAAGTTCATCTTCCCCGCCGATTTCATTGTACTCGATATGGAGGAGAACGAGGAGATCTCTTTGATACTAGGCCAACCTTTCCTGCCGACGGGGAGAACTTTAATTGATGTCCAGAAATGGAAACTCATTTTGAGGGTCGAAGAGGAGCATGTCACTTTTGATGTATTTAAATGTATGGAATTCCCTTCTGAGGTATATTTCTGCTTTCAAATAAGCGACCGAGGCATGGTCAAGGACGATAAAACGTATGGAGCTGAATTTCCAAAACTACCACCTAAGGTATGTTGATTATGCCCAAAGAATAACACGGTAGTTG
>QEOY01000494.1:67990-142493 GCA_003123805.1 Juglans sigillata | reverse complement strand
ATTTATTTATTTATTTTTCACACATTAACTTCCCGCACGTTTTATTTTTTTATTTTTTCGTCTATTTTTTTCACCCATAAGTCTTCCTCTCATCCACGACATGCATGCACACACACGACTCAGCTTTCATCCGCACACATATCCCTCATATCTCTAGGGTTTTCGCATCATATTTATACGCACACATTAGCCATGCCTAGAGAAACTACTATGTTACGTTCACTACCGCCAACCATATTTGTTTCCTCAGCCTCCTATCTCACAAATCAGCCTCTCCTAGTCCAACGCCCATCCCTCCACCAAGTTCCAGCCCTTGCTACCCTCTTCAACCACCACTCCACTGCCGCAAACGATATAGCCAAGACACATTTTGGCGTCATTTTTCGTGGTATTGCTGCATTAGAAAAGCCAACGCCGTGTGCACTCAGCCAAACAGAAGCCACCCAGTGCGAGTCTTTCCCCTACACGGCGGAAGCCACCAGTCATTGCCCAGCCCCTCGTGAAATCGTAAGCCACCGTACCTGCACCATACACACAATGCCAACCACTGGCAGCCACGAGAAGTCTTCCCATGTTTTTTTTCATCAAAATAGAGCCAAATTCTCCAATGCGTAAGGCTCCTCCATGAACTACCCAACCACTAGGAGGGGTTGCACCATGCAACCATTGCCACCACTGCCCTGGGCCACTGTGACTCACTGGAAAGCAAGCCTCTGCCACGTTACCCAGCCGTTGTTGTGGTTTCTCCATGTTGCACAACGCAACACCCGCAGTAAGACGCTTTCTCTTTCCACGGGAGACTCTCTCTCTCTCTCACCGTGCCCTGTCTCCGTGACCACTGTCGTCCATTGCCTAGCCCATCACTCCGCCGCACGTTTCTGTAACGCCCCAATAGAAGGCCCAAACCACATGGCCTATACTCCAAAAGGACTAGTCAAATGATACAATTGAAGCCCCATTGGAACCTTATAAAGAGCAAGAACTTCTCCTTCCCAAGCAATGTGGGATCCCATACACCACCTACCCTTACTCATATCATATGGGGTATCACAATCTACCCCTCTTAAATTCCCGACGTCCTCGTCGGGCCTGTCCATTGTAGGTGACATGGCTCAAGTCCCACATTTCTGGTTGGGATAGGCTCTGATACCATTTGTAACGCCCCAATAGAAGGCCCAAACCACATGGCCTATNCAGCACCTACAGCAAAATCACTAGCATCATACATGATCCCAAAAGGTAAAGTTCAATCAGGTGGCTGGATTATGGGTGCTGAGGTAAGCTTGCCAATTAGTGTTTTAAAGGCCTCTTGACAAGCTTGTGTCCACTCAAATGGGGCATCTTTAGTTAGGAGGTCACATAGTGGTCTAGATATGGTGGAAAAATTCTATATGAACCTCCTATAAAAGCCCGCATGACCAAGAAAGGATCTCACATCCTATTAAGCTTACGCTGGGGGTCTCTACGAGGGCTAGTTCCTTCCTCCAAATTAATTTTATTAGAATAGACGAGGGGACTAACACATTTTATATCAGCAATGCTCCAACCTAAGGCTGACTTATACTCACTTAGGGTCTGAATTAATTTTTCACCTTCAAAATCAGACAATTCAAATGAGATAATAGTATCATCTGGACCAAGGAAAGCATGCTTTAAACCCTTAGGCAGAGGCTTCAATTCAACTTTGGGTGCTTCCACACTCGATGGAGTTTGTTTTTCACTTATCTCAGGTAACTCCTCAAACTTCAGTTGATATGCCCGAGTGCCATTATCCTGAGTTCTATAAAAAATAGCACAAATATCAACTATATCAGATGGATCATTGGTAGAATCAAACTCAAAATTAACAAGAAAATACTCAAGGAGACAAAAATCATGAGTTGTAGAAACTCCCCTATCCATGAGTGAGTCAATCATGTATATCTGGTGGCTCTCGTCATCATCTTCTGGTTGTTTTGCAATATGGAAGATATTCACCTCTAGAGTCATGTTTCCAAAAGACAGCTTCATGAGCCCATTCCTGCAATTAATAAGAGTATTAGTAGTGGCAAGGAAAGGCCTACCTAGAATCAAAGGAATTTTAGAAGTAGTATCAACAATAGAGCTAGTGTCAAGGATTAGGAAATCAACAGGATAATAAAATTTGTCAATTTGAATTAGAACATCCTCTACCACACTTTGGGGTACTTTGATTGAACGGTCAGCCAATTGCAATACCACAGTTGTAACACCCGGACCCAATCAAGCTCAATTCTTTTATTTATTTATTTATTTTGTTTTAGTTTATTTATTTATTTATTTTTCACACATTAACTTCCCGCACGTTTTTTTTTTTATTTTTTCGTCTATTTTTTTCACCCATAAGTCTTCCTCTCGTCCACGGCATGCATGCACACACACGACTCAGCTTTCATCCGCACACATATCCCTCATATCTCTAGGGTTTTTGCATCATATTTATACACACACATTAGCCATGCCTAGAGAAACTACTATGTTACGTTCACTACCGCCAACCATATTTGTTTCCTCAGCCTCCTATCGCACAAATCAGCCTCTCCTAGTCCAATGCCCATCCCTCCACCAAGTTCCAGCCCTTGCTACCCTCTTCAACCACCACTCCACTGCCGCAAACGATATAGCCAAGACACATTTTGGCGTCATTTTTCATGGTATTGCTGCATTAGAAAAGCCAACGCCGTGTGCACTCAGCCAAACAGAAGCCACCCAGTGCGAGTCTTTCCCCTACACGATGGAAGCCACCAGTCATTGCCCAGCCCCTCGTGAAATCGTAAGCCACCGTACCTGCACCATACACACAATGCCAACCACTGGCAGCCACAAAAAGTCTTCCCATGTTTTTTTTCATCAAAATAGAGCCAAATTCTCCAATGCGTAAGGCTCCTCCATGAACTACCCAACCACTAGGAGGGGTTGCACTGTGCAACCATTGCCACCACTGCCCTAGGCCACTGTGACTCACTGGAAAGCAAGCCTCCGCCACGTTACCCAGCCGTTGTTGTGGTTTCTCCATGTTGCACAACGCAACACCCGCAGTAAGACCCTTTCTCTTTCCACGGGAGACTCTCTCTCTCTCTCACCGTGCCCTGTCTCCGTGACCACTGTCGTCCATTGCCCAGCCCATCACTCCGCCGCACGTTTCACTTCCTATCGGTGAGCCTCTGCCTCGTAGACTATGATTTCACAAGCATGTTTTCTTATATCAAGTCTCATGGAAGCTTAGCGTAAAGTTGGTCACGCATAAAATAATTTTATGATGAAAATTACAGTGTTACCCATTGAGTTACAGGCTATGTTAGTTTGTTTTAAAAATTTTAATATGTATAGTTTGGCTTTATTTTCTTTTATAATAGTCTAAAATCTTTTATGTACAAAAAATTTGTTTAAGTTATTTAAATTGTTCTTAAGGAAAGATTTATTTTAAAAGTAAACAACATTAGTGTAATGTTATTTTTACACTTTAGATATGATTTAGTCTATCTAAAAATAGTTATGGTTTATTTTAAAATATTTTGGGATAAGTATATTATCTAGTATTAAACTTTATAATTTGTTTTCAATAATAAATAGGTCAGACTTTTAAATTTTTTTGTCAAAGTTATTAAATCAACATTGATGATTTTAAAAGTGTTGATTTGTAATTTTAAGTTTTGAGGAATTAAAATAGGTTAGCTTAGTATCTTAGGCTTAAATATTGAAATATGTGTTCGATTGGAAATTTATGAGAATTACGTTATTATGTTATAGGTGACAATTTATAATTGTTCGGCATTTTGAAGAAATTTCTGAAAAGCTAAGAAGTCCAGGTAAGCGGGGTTCCTATGCTAAACTTTGCATTAAAATAAAATGAGCTGAGGTTATTTTTGAAAAATATACATAGTTGATTTTGAAAAGAAAGTTGAACTACCTCAGTTATTTGTTCTGCATTATTCATGAGATTCTATTTAAGAAGAAAGTATTTTCTATCATGATTGGTGTAGACATGAGCTTATTTTTTATATTCTGTTTCTGAACTTTGAAAAAGTGAGCGAATATGAAATTTTGTGCATAAATTATGTTTTGTGATCTGATTTTGTTTTGTTCTGAAGATGTTTTGTACTCTGTTATGATGTGGCATCTGAAAAACCTTTGGCATGACATTATGATTCTGTTCTGACTCTGATTCTAATTCTGATATGGTGATTCTGATTCTGTTTTGCTTTTATATGTGGCCCTGTCACGGGATATAATAGTGACCTCTGGCCCTGTCACGGGATGCGATAGTGACCTCTGGCCCTGTCACGGGATACAATAGTGACCTCTGGCCTGCCACGGGATATAATAGTGGTTTTCTGTTCTGAGTGCTATCGTTTTGATAACATGGTGATTTATGTTCTGCTTGGCTTTCTGCATAATGCACAACCCTACCACGGGGGTTCAACATGGTCTATGTTCTAATATGATATGATAAGATGAAGATGTTCAGTCATGTTGTGCCAAATGAGTCTTTGAATATGAAAAGTTGGTTTCTGAATATGAAAGGTTCAAAAAGTCGCTCTGATTTTCTGATAATATATATTTTTGAGATTTGCATATTGATACTGAAATGTTTTATTTTTGCATTCTGAACTATGTGAAAGTGCTCATGTTTACACACTAGTATATATCCTCTGCTTACTGAGTTGTTGATAACTCACCCCTTATCTCCATAATTATTTTCAGATAATTTTGGATAGTTCAGCTAAGGATCAAGATTATGGAGCATCGGTGACTTGATTATTTAAGCATAGTGGATTACTCATAGAGGCTTTCTGAATCGGTGGATTTTATTAAGAGATTTTTGTAGTATTCTGATGACTTTATATTTTTTTTTTTTTTTTTAGTATTGAGGAATTGTGAGTTTAAAGTTACAGGGAGTAACTCTTCGATCCCTGCGGGACCGGGGCGTTACAATAGTGGTTGGTTTGATTTCTCCCAACCCCAACTGCAAATAAAAAGAATATGGCATTAGATTCACGCTAGCTCCTAAATCTAGCAAAGCTTGCCCAAACTCCTGATTTCCAATGCTGCATGCAATGGTTGGACAACCAGGATCCTTGTACTTGGGAGAAATCCATTGCTCAATTAGAGCACTAACTTGCTCTGTCAGGACCGTTGTCTTCTTCACATGGTGCTTCCTCTTAACTGTATACAAATCCTTGAGAACTTTTGCATAAGTATGAGCTTGTTTAATAACATGCAAAAGAGGAAGATTGATTTTTACCTGCCTTAGATTCTCTAAGATTTCATTGTTAGGATCCAAAGTTCGGTTGCTTATTTTAAATCTTAGAGGGAATGGTACCTTAACATGACTCTTTGTCACCTCAGGTTCCTTGGACAACTCGGCATCACTACTATCTTGATCCTTTTCCACATCGATTGATTTGTTCGTTGTTGGGATGTGCAATGACTTACCACTTCATGTCATTATGACATTCACATCCTTCAAATTCTCTTGCGCCATGTGTTGACCATGGGGTGCAAACTGAGCTTGAGAAGGAAACTTACATCGCTCATTCACACTCAAGGAGCTCATCAATTTGGACACTTGGCTCTTTATCTCCTTGTTTTCTTCAACAACCTGCGTAATCAAATATTCAAACTTTTGGTTTGTCTTACCTTGTGCCTCAATAAAAGCATGCAAAGTATCTTCTAAAAGACTCCTATAAAATGAAGGTGCATGATATGGTGCAGGATATGATCTAGGGGGTTGTGCAGGTGGCTGGTTTTCAGACTTCCAGCTAAAATTGGGGTGATTATGCCACTCTGGATTATAGATAGCAGAGAAAGGTGTAAAAAGTTTCTTATACATACTTAAGGCATTACATTGTTCCTCATACCTCTCTCTCATCTCAGCAAATGTGGAACACTGTTGGGCTAGGTGATCTACCCCGCCACACACAAAATATGGTCCAAAAGACTCTGCATGATTAGTCATGTGTGTTAGTTTTATGTCCTTAGTCTTTAACACATCTAGCTCCCTAGTGAGCATCTCAACCTTAGCCTTTAGGTTATCTCTTTCCTGAGATGGTAAATTCCACCACAATTTGGGTTTCCTGCAAGTTGTGACCTAATTGTGCTCTCAGTAGCACTAGGTCCAGTCCAAGTGTGAGCTTTTTCAGCAAGCTTATTGAAGTATTCTATCGCCTAATCAGGATCTTTCTGTAAAAACTCACCATTACACTTCATCCCCACAAATTGGCACTCTCTATGTGTAAGTCTGTCATAAAAATAGTTCACTAAGTGCCAATTCTCATACTCATAGTGAGGACACATACTCAACAACTTCTTAAATCTCTCACAAGACTGATACAAAGTTTCACTATCCTTTTGTGCAAAGGTAGAGATTTGCCTTTTTAAAGCATTGGTCTTATGTTGGGGAAAGTATTTATTAAAGAAGACTTAAGTCATCTCATTCCATAACCCAATAGATCATGGTCTCAATGAGTATAGTCAACTCTTAGCTGTATCCTTCAAGGAGAAAGGAAAGAACTTACGTTTCACAACGTCATCAGTTGCATTTTAACTATGAAAAGTCGCAACTACTTCCTCAAACTCCCAATGTGCATATATGGATTTTCATTTTCCAAACCATGAAAAGTAAGGAGTAACTGTATCATCCCTGTTTTAAAATCCAGTTGGCAAGTATTAGATAGAAACATGATGCATGATGGTGTGGTTGTGCGTGCAGGGTGGAGGTAATCGTGAAGAGTTCTAGTGGGTTGATTTCGTGTTCACTCATTTCTTTGGGACTAGATCGATTGTCAAATAAAGGATTTAAAAAAATTTGATTCTGACTCTCACACAGGCCTACAAGTAAATCTACCTAAGGCATCTCTATATATGTGCATGCAAGGTAAAATTAATAATACTAAAAACTAAAAATACTAAAAAAGAAAGGAAAAAACTAATAATGCTGCAAATTAAAAGAGATAACGAAGTTACGGCCTTTAAATCAAAATAAAAGTGAAGCAAAGTAACTAACAGAGAAAGTACTCAAATTTGACGAACAGAAAAGCGACGGGAATCCCTTGCACAAATCCAGAATTTTAATTATTCTTAATTCATTGAATAACTTAATTGGGAACACAATTCCCAAAGTTTCCAATAAGAAGGTATAGATTTATAAATCAAAATTAAATCAAATATATTCTTTTGAAAGATCATTCACCACTTTTTAAATATATAAATTATTATCCCTGTTGAGAAAATTCAATGACGACAATATACTCAGGAAGCAATATTGCAGCAAAGAATTAAATCCATATAGATAAATAATTGATCCAAATATAATCAAAGAACTAATCCATTAAATAGTAAAAGTATGATTGAATCCATAAACAGAATAAATTTTATGACTATTCGGAGAAGAAAACATAAACAATGAATTGAGAATGATAAAACAAAAGAGTTTTGGTAATTGAAAATCAAATACATAAATTAAAAACACCATCTAATGTGCAAGTTCATAACTAGCCCTACATGAGAATTTAAATACTCATTAATATAATAGACAACAAAAATCTCAAGAGAAAAATAAAGCAAACGGCGGCCATGGAAAATTAATTTCGTCTCTTCGTTCTTCAGTCCGTCCTCTGACCACGATGCCCCTAGTTCTTCCTTTTTGAATATATATGAGGTGTCGTGCATCTTGCATCTCCCCCAACGTTCAAAACCCCCAAAAGGCCCTTTTTGTGTTGCGTCTTCAAATCGAAGAATTAATTTCCTGTAGGTCTCATGCCTTAGTTGAAGCCCAAGTCTTCTTCGTGTCTCATCCAAAAAAAACCCAAAACAAAATAAATGGGCCCGCATGTGCAAAACTCTCTTGGCCAAAATGTGTGCTGCATCCATTACTTTCCAAACCAAAAGACCTTTTCTTCTCTTTTTTTTGCAGCGTGTGTACTATGACTTTCTCCTAAGTTCCAAATGTGAGTCCAATGAATAAGAATGAATTCCCTCTCCTGGGTCCCACGTGCAGATATGAAGTGGAAAGCCCAATTCCAAATTATCTCTCACCAACCAATAACGCAATATTTGAGATTTAAAATATTATAAAATCATGCTCAAATATATCTCAGTGTGAATAGATATTAAATTCAATAATATAAATTATATCTCATTATTTATATTCATATTTTAGCATTTTAATCTAATAATAGAGTATTTAGAGTGTACTTTCGTGCACTCATCGCATGTCTTACTCTACCTCTATTGAATCCAAAGATGAAGAGGTTAGGAAGTGTGAGAAATATTTGGAAGCTACATCATTCTTTTCTCCTTCAATAAAACTGAAAATGAAAGAGCTACACTCATCTCAGCCGACATCACCCAAGCCTAAACTTAAGCCACTTCCATCAAATTTAAGGTACGGTTTCTTCAACCAGGACTCTACTTTTCCAGTTATTATTAACGTTCATTGAGTGATGTAGAGGAAGATAAGTTGCTAAGAGTTTTGTTGAGAGCACAAAATGGCCTTGGGTTGGACCATCTCGGACATCAAAGGAATTAGTCATTCAATTTACATGCACATGATTTTAATCGAGGATAATTTTAAATCGATCGTCCAACCCCAAAGGAGATTGAATCCATCAATGTAAGAAGTGGTGCATAAAGAGATATTGAAGCTTTTAGATGCCGGGATCATTTATCCAATCTTAGATAGTGCATGTGTAAGTCCAGTGCAAGTCGTTTCAAAGAAATGAGAGATAACCATGATAAAAAAATGACAACAATGAACTCATACCGACGAAGATGGTCACGAGATGGCGAGTATGCATAGACTATCATAGACGGAATGATGGAACTTGGAAAGAGCATTTTCCCTTACCATTTATTGATCCAATGCTAGAAAGACTTACCGGCCACACCTACTATTGTTTTCTAGATGGATATTTCGGGTACAATCAAATATCCATTGCACCCGAGAATCAATAGAAGACCACTTTCACCTGTCCTTACGGCACTTTTGCATATAGGTGCATGCCTTTTGGTCTTTGCAATGCGCCAGCTACTTTTCAAATATGCATGATGTCCAATTTCTCAAACATGGTAGAAAAATTTTTAGAAGTCTTCATGGATGACTTCTTGGTTTTTGGTCACTCTTTTGATAACTGTTTATATAATTTATCTTTGGTTTTGCAGATATGCAAGGAGACAAATCTTGTTTTAAATTGGAAAAAATGTCACTTCATGGTCGAGGAGGGAATAGTGCTTGGCTATTGCATTTCCTTCAAGGGAATTGAGGTCGACCTAGCAAAGATAGAAGTTATTGACAAACTCCCACTACCGACCAATGTGAAAGGCGTGAGGGGTCACGCCGGGTTCTATCGCTGGTTTATCAAAGATTTTTCCCAAATTACTAAACCTCTCTGCACTCTGTTGATTAAAGATACTCGGTTTGAATTTTCTGTTGAATGCTTGCATGCTTTTGAATTATTGAAAAAGAAATTAATTTCAGCACCAATCATTGTATCACCGGATTGAAATTTACCATTTGAATTAACGTGTGATGCTAGCAATTATGCTATAGGAATTGTTTTGGGGTAGAGAAACGATAAAGTTTTTCATGTTATTTATTATGCAAGTCGGACCTTAACCGAAGCTCGACTAAATTATGCTACTACTGAAAAGGAATTGTTAGCAGTTGTGTTTGCCTTTGACAAATTTCATTCTTATTTGATAGGTTCAAATGTGGTCTTCTACACAGATCACTCGGCTCTTAAATACTTGCTGTCAAAAAGGGATGCCAAACCAAGACTGTTACGATGGATTTTGCCACAACAAGAGTTTGATTTGGAAATAAGAGATAAGAAAGGTACCGAGAATGTAGTGGCCAACCACTTATCTCCCATTAAGCTTAAAGAAGTAGCTGGCGAGTAGAATTTTCCAATTAATGAGACCTTCCCGAACGAGCAATTAATGGCTATACAAGTTGTTCCATGGTATGCCGACATGGTAAACTATTTGGTGTCCAAAATTCTCCCAACCGAGATGACATATCAACAAAAGAAGAAGTTCTTTTCCAACTTGAAATACTATTTTTGGGAGGAACCTTTTCTATACTGGCACTGCACAGATCAGATAATCAGAAGACGTGTGCCCAAGGAAGAGATGGAGAGCATACTCAAACACTGCCACTCTTGGAAGTGGGCAGCCACTTTGGTGGAGCAAAAACAACAGCAAAAGTTTTACAATACGGCTTTTATCGGCCAACTATTTTTAAAGACTCTTTTAATTTTGTTACTTTATGTGATTATTGTCAAAGGGTTGGCAACATTTCTAGGAAACATGAGATGCCTTTAAACAATAATTTGGTGATTGAATTACTTGATGTTTGGGGTATAGATTTCATGGGTCCTTTTATATCCTCATATTCTAATAAATTTATTCTTGTGGTTGTAGATTATGTCTCCAAATGGGTGGAAGCAGTCACCTTGCCAACCAATGATGCGAGGGTCATGGTAAATTTCCTACGGAAGAACATCTTTTCCCGATTTGGCACTCCGAGGGCCATAATCAGTGATGGCGAAAAGCATTTTTGCAATCGCCAATTTGAAGTGTTACTGACTAAGTATAGAGTTACCCACCATGTGGCGACACCATACCATCCTCAAATAAGCGGCCAGGTTGAGGTGTCTAATCAGGAGCTGAATCACATATTGTAGAAGACCGTCAGGGTCTCTCGGACAAACTGGACGAGAAGGTTAGACGATGCGCTATGGGCCTATCGGACAACATTTAAAACACCGATCGGGATGTCACCTTATCGGCTCGTTTAGGGAAAAGCTTGCCATCTACCCATGGAGCTAGAACACATAGCCTATTGGGCGACAATGACACTGAACTTTGATTTACAAGAGGCTAGCGAGAAGAGAATACTACAAATCAACGAGATGGATGAGTTCCGCAATGATGCTTTTGAGAATACTCGGATTTACAAATATCAAACTAACAGATGGCATGATAAGCATATTCTGAGAAGGAAATTCGAAGTCGGGTAGAAAGTTCTATTATTTAACTCAAGATGTAAACTCTTCCCAGGAAAGCTACGTTTTCGGTGGTCGAGACCGTTTGTGGTGACCCGTGTTTTTCCCTATGGGGTGGTTGAAGCCCATCACAAGACAAAATGCACATTTAAAGTAAATGGACAGAGATTAAAACCCTATATGGATGGAGACTTTAACTCAGAAAAGTGTTCCATCGATCTCGCTAGTAATAAATGAAGAGAGGACCATGTCTAGCTATAGACTTTAAATAAAGCGTGTTTGGGGGGCAACCTAAGTTTTTTTATTAATTTTATTTTTGCTTAATATTATTCCTTTTACTTCATTTTGCAGGAACGAAGAGGGGAGTAGATCTCCAAGAAGTACATGGCTGCGCCTTCAAGGAAAATAATCAAATGACAGAATTGAACAAAATCAGGGGAGAATCTCTTACCTTCTCTCATTCTTTGCTTTAGTTTCTCTTCCTTTTTTCCATTGAGGACAATGTGATATTTAAGTTTGGGGGGAAAGGATATTATTTTCTAATAATAATAAGAATAATAATAATGATGATGATGATGATGATAAAAGCAGTATGGTTAGATGAATCAAAAGCCTATGATAAGAACATGATTGAAATTGATTATAACTTTTAGGAAAAATTCTCATTGCTCAAGTCTAATTGTTAATTATTTACTTGATCTTACTTAATTTGATATTTTCTATGTTCAATGAATGCTTCCTACGATCATTTATTGTTTTGAGTACTAGAGAAGTTTTATGTGAATTTTGTGAATTTATATGGTCTCAACTTACTCTAAAACTTGTTTGATTCACTCGAGGCTAAATCCTAGACAGAATATTACTGGGAAATTATTAAGGCATTCTTTGGACCCATTGAGCATTTCAAGCTTACCAATTTATTCTCTTCACCTCTAGTTGCCGCTTTGAACTTTCTTGAAATATATTGTTCGGTTCTGTAGCTTCTGGGACCGAGCCAAACCGAACCGAACCGGTTGAAATATATATATATATAAATTAATTTTATATATTATACAAAATATTTATATATATATGTTTTAATTATATATTAAATTCTTATATATAATTATATATCATATATGAAATAATTTCATATTATAATTTATAAAATAAAAGTTTAATCTTAAAAATAAAAATTTAATTGATCATATGCTTTAAACATAATATATATATTAAATTATTAATAACATTTTATTATAAGAAGTAATACTTTATTATATGTTTTTTACATTTTTAAAAAACTGGAAAACCGGACCGAACCGAAAACCGGAGGTTATGGTTTAGGAGGGTAACCAAGGCATAATCGGTTTTGAAAAATGCAAAACCGGTACATACCGATTCGGTCCTAGATTTTGTCCAAAACTGGACCAAACCGGTTACACTAATTCAAAATCATAAGTTTAGAGTGTGAAAAGTCAACTTGTCTACTATGTGGCCAACAAGAAAAGGCCAACAAAGAGTCATCCAAAAGTGGCAATCGAAAAAGTATGGAATATTTCCACACACAAAAAAGAAAAAAAAAACGTCTGACGTACCGAATAAAGGAGTAAAGAGAGAGATACTTGAAAGTACAATAAAGAGATGTATGTTGAGAGATTTACAATGATTGAGAAGAGATGTTTGTGGAAATGCTATATTTATTCTGTTAGTGTTCAAACTTAAGTTCTTTTGCTTTGGTTGTTACCTACCTTTTCTTTGTAGCCCTCACCCTAACCTTACATTACAAGCTTAATAAAGACCTATTGATCCCTGGCAATAATTTGTTCTACATTAGTGGAGAGTGATTTGCAAAGCAAGCCTATGGAGTTTTTAGAGATCCATCATTGATTTACTTATCTGCATAAAACTATCTAGGAAGCTAATGATGAAGTGAGAATGATGGGTATACATGAATGTGGGGATGGATAATGTGATGAAATTGAGTTTTGAATTAACTTTTAGACTTGATTGATCTTGAATAATTCCTTTGAATTATAGACTTTAGACAATTTTTGAGGCAATAAACTTTGTGAATCAAACCAATTCTTGTTTTAATTATCTTTTCTTTTCTTCTTTACTTGAGGGTGAGCAAAGCTTAAGTTTAGGGGTATTTGATAAGTGTTGTTTTTATGTGATTTTTATCACTTTTCAATTTATGAAAAGTGTCATTTTCCCTTAAATACTATTGATTTTATTTTTCTTCTACAATTTTTTTTTATTTTCTTGAATTTGACAGAATGAGAAGATTTAATGTAAAAGAATAGCATTTTAGTACAAAAGAAGAGACTATGAATCCAGATCGATGAGAGGCAGTGAGATCTGAAGAGAGCCGATGAGAAGGTGAGGAGACTCGTAACCAGAAGGTGCGACTAAAAGGTGCGAAGACTTAGCGACAAGGCTCCAGGCAGTTAGATTGGGCGACTAGTCTAAACGACAAACTTAAAAGGCCAACCGAAATGACATCATAGGCAACAACTAGAAAAGGCGAGAGGAGTCTTTCATCCCAGCCAGGTGTCTTTCTACCAGTAGGTGAGGAAAGGGTTGTGTGGTCTTTGTGACCTCAACGCCCGATCATTTGTAACCTCCACGCCAGTTATATTCAGTGCACACAGCATCTACTCGGTAGGATAATTCCTCCCGATTGGGATCAATCTACTGCTGACCGCCAAATCCGAGTTCCGACATCAATATATTGGTGACCAAATCCTCCCGAACTCCGTAATTTAAGCCGCATATCATTGAATCTTCCATTTTAGATAATCTCGTTATTCTTGGGATAATTTCTTTTTATGTTAACATCTATCTTTAGAAATTATTTTCCATATTTTTAAACTAGATTGTAGCTGAATTATCTTGTTTCCAAATTTGAATTTCAACATATATTTAATCTCAACTTGTGGGATGAATAGGGAGTTTTTTTTTTTATAGTTCTGAATCAGAGTTGGGAGTTTTTATGTTTTAGAGTCTGAGTCTAAGTTTGGAGGTCAGAGGCTAGAGCTGAATGCTTCATTAACCAACTTCAACAAAGAACACAAGTTTTATTCTTTTTCTTTTTAATTTCATTATGAACTAAATCTATTTTCTAGAGCTTTGATGTAGCCTAGAACTGAATACACAGTTTATATTTCAAGTTATTTTATCTTCAATATTTCCATAATTGAGTGTTTATTCATTGTTCTTAATGCTTACAATTTTTTAGCTAACTATTATTCGATCTATTCAATCACAATGAGACCGAGATGTGATTTGTGATTAAAGCACTAGAATTAAACACTATTAGTTGAGCGAAAGCAGAGATGCTTTACTACGACTAGTGTGATTTTTAAGAAAAATCTAAAGAACTTAATGAGTCTTCAATTAGTTAGATTGAAATAGAAATATGGAGTTATTAGTTGGAGATATTTTTGGTATTGTTCGAGAGAAAATATTAAATATTTAAGGGATTTTTATCATCTGAGATAAGTGAGATTCTATAACAATGAAGAATAAACTGTGTGGGATTTGCTAGGTGAACTCAAACGCTCTAGATCTATTCTTATTATTTTTAAATTCTTAATTTTAATGTTCTTTTCTTCTGGTTTAATTTAGATACACCATTCTTCAAATTTTAGTTTTTCTAATAGTAATTAATTTTGTCAATTTCAATACTCAATAGTATAATTATTTTCTGTGGGTACGATAACCAATTTCTTTAAAATACTTTACTACTTGATACAATTTTGTGCACTTGCAGATTATATTTTTAAGCGAATAGTTTTTAATATATAGTTTTTTGCAGGTAAAGGATTACAAATAGCTTCAAAACTACTACATTAAGGTATTTTATAGCGGTAGGTTATATAGGACAATAGTATACAATTGTATACATGACAAGAGGTGGGTCTTTTCCATTGTGAAACAAGGGACAAGACAACAATGGGAGAAAAATGGAGTGCTTTCTCTGAGTACGTTGTGCTGAAGTAAATAACAAAGTGCTAAACAAGTGTTTGACAAAGTGCCTCAAAGGATTTCAATTCATTGATAATTTTCAAATGCACGGTATTGTGCCATATTACAAACTTATATACACAGATTTCAAATAACAACTTTCCACAATTTACGGATCAAATGACACTTGTCCACTTAAAATATTCTCTCATCCTTCTCATTTATTCTAGATCGTTCTAATGTGTAACCGAATCACAACTTGCATCTTCACATGTATTGTTGTTGGATTCCTCTTATGTGGCTGAGCAATTTCTCTCTTTAATAGGACTTCGTGATTCAAGCGGCACGTGGCATATGGTGAGGCTTGAGCATAATAGAAAAAACTAAGTGGAAAGTAGTTTTGTTAAAATGTCAGCTTTTTTATTTTGCTGGAAATAAAAGATACTTGTAGAGTTTTAGTAGGTACACGATCTCGCACAAAATGATAATTCAATTCTATATGTTTAGTGCAAGAGTGTAGAACTGGATTAACCGATAGGTAGGTGGCCCCCAAGTTATCACACCACAATGTTGGTGGTTTAGACAAAAATATTCCAAGCTCTTTTTTTTTTTTTTATAAGAAATCTGGAAAATCATTAATAAACGAAGTTTACAGACATTTATCAAGCCAAATAGCCTGAGAAATAAAGTCTGGATAACACTCATTCCACATTGAGATATCCTCAACGTTCCAAGCATATCGGGCAAGAATATGAGCAACCCGATTACCTTATCTATAGACATGTTGAAACCTACACGCAACAAATACTCTTAACAGTTTTTGGATTTCACGAAATAATGGATCCAACAATGCATCAGAGGAATTTCATTGTTGATAACTTTGATAGCCATCAAGCAATCTGATTCCACAATCAAACTGTGAAGTCCCATACTAGCACACAACTATAATGCACGGAATATGGCCAGTGTTTCAATAGCTTCCGCATTAATCACTTCCAATTCTATCTTGCTCGCTCGCATAATCACCTTCCCAGCGTCATCTCTGAGCACCACACCCACCCCTGCCTCATGAAGTTCACCAAAAACAGCACCATCCACATTAAGTTTCAACCACCCCAAAGGTGGTGGCTTCCAATCATAGTACTCTTGAACTTTCCTCCTGAGCAACTGTTTCAACTCAGTATATGATTGCAGCACAGACAGTGCATGGTCAATGACATGTTGAACTGCAGTAAATTTCTGATCATGAATCATTTGATTTCTTCTCCACCAAAGTCCCCAAGCAATAGCAAAAAACGTAGCTAGATCCTCCTTTTGTCCCTGCTTTAAAATAGCCAAAGCTATTTGCAGAACTGGTAAGTTAAATCCTAGCTGATGAATGAGAGGAAGATATGAAAACCAGCTTGAATAAATGTTAGGACAGTATACTAAAGCATGAGCTATATCCTCAGTGTGTTGATTGCAAAAACAGCAAGATCCGTCAATATTGACATGCTTTTTAAGAATATTATGTTGGGATGGAAGGATCACTTTACAAGCCCTCCAAGTGAAAACCTTTATCTTATCAGGAAGCCTCATTCTCCACAAAGCCTTAAGTTGGGCCAGCAGGCCAAGCCAAATGTGCGAAGAAACTTGTAATCAGGTCGATGACAAAAGCGAGTTTGAAAATGTGATTTATGATTGAGAATTGGAGTTGGCATTCGATTAATGAGAAACACTGTTGTTTGAAAAGCCTTAGACCAATATTGAGATGGCATTGATGCCTCAGTTAAAAGTGAGAGGCCAGTCTCAATAATATGGCGATGACGACGTTCTACACTTCTATTTTGGGCGTGAGAATAGGGGCATGTAATACGATGAACAATGCCACATGATTGAAGTAATTTTTGAAGAAGGTGAAATTCCCCTCCCTAATCGAATTGCACAGCCAAGACATTTTTAAAAAAATAATTACTAACTTAACGTAAAAAGGCTAAAAAAAATTAGACACATCGGATTTTGATTGAAGTGGAAATAACCATATGTTTTTGGTAAAATCATCTACAATGGTTAAGTAGAACCTACACCCAACTGTGGATAACACGGGGGCAGGGCCCCAAACATCAAGAAAAATTAATGCAAAAGGTTGCTTAGATCCTGAAGTTGATAAGGGGTGAGGTAAGGCATGTGTTTTAGATTGCGAACATGCTACACATGAGTGATCAGTGCTGTGAGTAGTCACAGGGAGTTGAAACCAACGGATTGTTAGAGAGGTGATCTTGTTTGAGGGGTGACTAAGGCGGATATGCCATGTTTGAGGGCTTGTTCTTTCAACAATGAAGGCTTGAGGGGAAGTTGTGGTTAAGGTCGTGACATCATGAGGCAGGACATACAAGCCATTTTCAATGTGCCCTAAAGCAGTACCTTCTGGTTGTGTAAATCCTTCACAAACAAACAATTGGAGTGTCGAAGTAAACAGAATTATCAAGACAGAATTGACGAACTAAGAGTAAGTTTTTAGCAATTGAAGGAACATGAAGAAGATGAGAAAGAAGAAAATTGTCAGTTGAGGAGTGAAGATGAGTTGAACCAATGTGTTGAATTGGCAGTGATGAACCATCTCCAATACTGACTTGGTCAAATCCTTGATATGATATAGAGTTCAAATTTAGGTTGTTGAAGTCTGTTGTGAAGTGATTAGTAGCAGCTGTATTTGGAAACCGGGCATTGTATTGAGGTGGTGGTGTGGGCATGGTCATGTAAGATTGGCCGCAGATAGGATGGGGCTGGTGCTTGATAACTTTGATTAAATCTATGGTAGCAAGAGAGGGCAATATGCCCAGGTTTGTGACACACTTGGCAAGGTGGTCTAGTGTCTGGTTGATTGGAGAAGTAATTTGAGGGACCTCTACCTTGACCCCATCCTTGATGAAAGGATCGACCCCCTCGTCCCCTATGTGATGACTAAACAAATGGAGGTGTTTTTGTGGTGGTAAGGTTGGCTATCAGTGGATTGCCCGTGAGAAGTGTTTGGGCTTGATGGTTGAGGTGAGATTCATGGTTTAATAAGTAGCAGTAAATCTGATGGGGAGACAAGGTATCGGGTCAGGTTGTGAGAGAGGTTACCAAAGAATCATAGTCGGTGTCGAGACCAGCCAGTAGGTACGCAGAGAATTCAAATGGGGAAAGAGTTTTACTAGCAGCTCCAAGTGTCTTAGCTTTGTGAAAATATTTTGTAATCGTCTCAGTCCCTTTCTTAAGTGTAGCAAGCTGGTATTGCGTTTACATTACATAAGGTGAAGATTAAGCTGCGAACAAGTTGTGCAAGGTGGTCCAGACGTCATGCGAAGTGGTGCACTCCAGAACTTGTGCAAGAACATGATCATACAAGGATGATTTAATGACCAAAATTATAAGTTGATCAAGCAAAAGCCATCGAGTGTGTTCTGGGTTGGGATTATTATCAATCGTTGGTGGAGGGATGACGGAAGTGCCATCAACATGGGTGTACAATGGGTTGGCTTTAAGGAACCATTTGGGCTTTCCAGAGTAAGTAATTTTCAATATTGAGTTTAATGGAAATAAAATGGCTGGCCAAATTTAGAATTGTGGTGTTGATGGGGGGAGGTGTTTGGGATTTTTTTGAGGAGTCTGGAGAGGCCATAGTGGCTGAAGAACAGAGGAGAAAAAAAAAATGGTGATGGACATGAGTCCCTTAGTTGGCTCTAGATACCATGCTGAAGTAANTGGAGAGGCCATAGTGGCTGAAGAACAGAGGAGAAAAAAAAATGGTGATGGACATGAGTCCCTTAGTTGGCTCTAGATACCATGCTGAAGTAAATAATAGAGTGCTAAACAAGTGTTTGACACAGTGCCTCAAAGGATTTCAATTCATTAATAATTTTCTAATGTTTGTAATTCTGCCATATTACAAGCTTAAATACACAGACTTCAAAAAAAAATTTTCACAATTTACAGATCAAATGACACATGTCCACTAAGAATATTCTCTCATCCTTCTCATTTATTCTAGATCATTATGATGTGTAACCGAAGCACAACTTGCATCTTCACATGTATTGTTGTTGTGTTCCTCTTGTGTGGCTGAGCAATTTCTCTCTTTAATACGTAGCAACCTGTTTTGCCAATTCGTGCTCACAAGTATTTGAACAGTTGTAGTGCTCCAGTCTGCATAGATGTATAGGAGTTGCCATATAATCTGGATGATTGGATCTAAGGTCCAGTTTTTGTAGGTTTTGGGCTCCTGATAGCTTTTTGGATTGTTTCAGAGTCTCCTTCAAAATTGACTTATCCAAGGTTAACTGTTGGCATACATTGAACTTGCAAATGAATATTGTAATGTTATGTGATTTGTCTCTCACTCAATGCAGTGTCATTGTTGCATCGAATCGACATCGCAACGAAAATACTATCGAACATAGTTCTTGTCTATCCTAGCCATGAACAATCTCACTCAGCCATATCCTTAACAACAATATTATAGCTCATAGTTTTGTTAGGCAATAATAACAAATGTTATTCATAATCTTTGTACTTTAGATTTTAATTGACATGTGATATGAACCCATGGGAAAGGAATTATTTGAACCCACAATCAATTTGAAAACTCTTCAAGAAAGCCAAAATCAAGTCAATGGATGGAGAACCTAGACCCGATGAGAACTCGTTTCAAGAACCTAGATTATATTAAAATCTAGACCCATTGAAAAACTCGTCTCAAGAACCCAGATTACAAAGGAGAAATGCCACAAAGGTTGTGATTTACCTTTGATAAGTTCAAAAGTTCAATTAAGAATAAGAGGAGTAAAACTCAACTCACAATGAATAAATTCATCTAATTTCATAAACTTGTTAAAATGAGACTACAAAGAGTATTTAAAGCAAAACCTAATCAAACCCTTGCCAAAATAAATCCCCATCTTCTAAAAATTTCCCTAGATGAACAGTGCCGCAGCTACAGTACTCGCTGCAGTCAAACCCTAACCCTAGTTCAATAAAATGCTACTTGTGTGAATAGTGCCGCATCTACAATGCGGCTACAGTAATCACTACAGTAAAACCCTAAACCTAGTTCAATAAAATAATAACTTTTCCAATATGCCCTTACATAGGCCCCCTTAAGTGCTTCCCATAATAAACTCAATTATTCTAAACTAATAAAATAAGTCCTTAAATGAATTAAACAAATTGAAAGCCTTCAAGTGCCCAAAGTCTTTAAGTCATGTTGTTGCCCTTTCCCTAACTTATCAAATTAATCGAAACTAAATCTTCATCCTTTAAGCCCGTCTTGAATGTTGGGCTCTTGCTAAACTCGTCCCCAAGTGTTAGAGCTCCTTAATTGTACATGCACATCCCAAGACAATTAAAACTAGTCATTGCCGAAATGCACAGGGGTTTAATAAGATAAACAAAGAAATATTAGAAATTAGGGGTGATCACCAAAATATAGATCCAGATATTCAGCTATATTAGAATTTGCATTCAAGTCTATATATGCAATCCAGATATCTAATTGGGTGGTACGATTTTGGCCCAGACAGGCACCCAAGCCTTAACTGATTACATGAGTTGTCACCATATACCGGGTTTAGTTACAAAGGGCTTGCTATTAAGTTTAGATAAATGCTTAGCTACAAAGAGATTTTATAAAAGTGAACTCACAAATTGACATGTCCTAATATAATACGTAAAATTGTAAAGTTACTTATATTGTAAAATAGATATAACATATCACATAGAGTCGGTTTGTAAGTTTACTTTTGTGAAATTTCTTTATGAGCATAGTACTTCTCGTAAGCTTATGAATATTTTATAGGTTTTTTTAATAGTTATTTTTAATTCATATTTTTACAAAAACAAAAAAAAAAAAAGATATTTATCATATAAAATGCATGTAACACGCAACAATATACACTATATTTTGGATATAACATTGTCTAATGTTATACACATTATAATACAAACACAATAAAGCAATATTTTCGTTTTAAGAAAAGGCAAATAAAATGTAAAAAGCTCAAGGTAATAATCAGCTGTAACTCAAACACCAATTATTTAGGAGTGGTTAAATTGATGCTGGAGTATTCTGGAGTTGGAAGTAGCACCAAGAAGAATTTTGAATTTTAGCATGTTTTTTTATTATTATTTAAAAAAAGAGCAGGAAAGTCACATGTCCAAAAGTGACCTCCTCCTAATTTTATTAATAATGCCCTCTCTTATGACGGATGAATACCGTGGTGACAAGAAAAGGCCCACAGGAAAATCAACAGGACCGCAGCCAAGGAAAACAATCTATGACAATCTTATGACAAAAACAAAAGAAAATAGAAAAAACCACAAAAACAGAGGAAAAAAACCTAAACTCTTAGAGCTAGGAGACCTAAGAAGTCCAACAGGTGCAAACCACGAAGAATCTGCGGAAGAGCACAATTATTTGAATAGACCAAATCTGCACCTATTACCAATTCGCCACCATATTACCTTCATGAAACACATGTAGAAATTGGCAATGAAGAGTACGAGTCAACCCAATAATTTCTTCCCAAAAATCCTCAAGGTACCACCACCTCGCATCAACCAAGAAATAATCACCATGGAATCCATTTCTATAATCACATTAGAAATATTTAAAGAATTGCAAATTCTCAAACCTTGAAGGAGCGCAAGAAGTTCCGCTTTGTTATTTGAACCAAAACTATTAGGAGAGGCATAAGCCTTGACAAAACATCCTGACTCATTCCGAATAACCCCACCAATACCACAAGGTCCCGGATTTCCAAGCCTACTACCATCTGTGTTCAGTTTATACCAACCCGGCGGCAGCTTAATCCACTTAACCAATTTGCAACAAGGAGCTTTTGGCACGATCGGTTTGATCCGCAAGGCCTCCAAGATCTTCTCATCCCAGTTAGACAAACACAAAGGATTTTTTGCCCCAAGACAAAGGGAACCAAGGCAAACACAAATAGAATGAACAACAACTTCATGAGTTTCTCGAATACCTTCCATTCTCGCCAGACATCTTCGCCTCCATAGTCTCCAAGTAACAATGATAGGAATGATTCCAATAATAAAACCCACCTAAGAAGAAGAGCTAGCATGTACATAAACACTACAGGGTAGAGAGAGAGAATTCACTTTTATTAGATTAACAACCATAAGGAAAAGTAACTTTCTAATTGCAAAAACTATTAACACTATTCACCCGACCTAACCCAAAAACACACAATGCCAACCCAGCATGAAAACATGATTCCAAAAAATTCACTTCCTAACCGGTTCCATTAACCGATTACCCAACCATAAATTTATCTCAAAAAAAATGAATTTTTCAACCCGTTTATTGTTGATATAAATTCTAAATCATAATGCTAGAAAATATGATTACCATTCTATACAAAAAAAAGTCAATTGAGAGTTGGAGACTCGACACTATTCTGATTTTGCTTTTTTTAAGAGATTTATATATATATATATATATATATATATAAGATTGGTGTGCTAGAGACAAGTGGCTTCCATGATGTGCAAAAAAATGTCAAATGAGAATCTAATCTCTATTCCATCTTGTTTGATCACTATTATCAAATTATTTTTTTGCATGAATTGTGTGGCAATTCCAAGCATATCTTCGAACATGTATTCTTTAGCCAAGAATTTTTCTCATGGGAAGAGCTTTCGTTACAAGCCATACATGTTGGCAGTCTTAAAAGACTAGATCTTACTCAATATAACAATGAACAGTTGACCAAAGGGACAAAACAAAGCACTCTTCCATGTCCCTGAGAGCTATAAAATTGGTGCAAAAAGTGTACCGATATGCTTGGGCAAGTAACTGGTAACCACAATTTTCAAATACTAGCATCCAGTTTTTCCAAACATGGCCTAAGTGCCTGACAACATTAAAAATTTAAAATTTACCATCTGTACAATTAGTAAAACAAAATGATGTTCCAATGGTTAACAATACAGTCAACAGACTTCAAACTTCAAAGAGAGCACAGTGTGCAAATTTGCAATACAGATTTCCTAACATAACAAAATGTGGTTTCTGTATATAACAGTGTGAGGATTTAGAAAGAGAAAACAACTCCAAGTGAAGCACAACTCCAAGTGGGAAGCAAAATTGAAAACTTCAGCAAGCATACAAAATGGGAACGTCCTACACAAGGTCTATGTTCACTATCATGATGTTGCAGTAAGGGATGACAGGAGCACATGTGCAACCATTGGAAGAAGCAACTCAGGTGGCATACTCTTTGCCAACATTGCAGACATCACCAATACCCTTAGATCCTGTCACAAAATCACATTTTGCATATAAATGAAACATTCATAAGGTAATCATATATTTCGGAAGATTTGAATTGGCAATTACAAAAACTAAAAATACTGATTTAAAAGTCCAAAGTTGAGGGAAACGACAATCCAACACTTGATAGTCCATAGATATTCAATAGTTAATGGAGAGCACAAGACTTAAAGTAGGCCTTCATTTTTATTTTATTTTATTTTATTTTATTTTATTTTATTTTTACTTTTCTTTTCTGAGTAAATTAGAAGGTGCATCAACTTTGGACCAACAACAGACAACCATTCCTCATTAGTAAACAAAACAACCAACCGTTGATTGATAGAATATTCTAACCTAATCTCTTAAATATTCTAACCCATTCTCTTCTTCTTGATATACACAAGTGGCTGGGATGGATAAGCCATGTCACAAGTCCTACATATTGAAGCGCAGACAAAACACAATGTGCTGAAACATTTATAACCCAGAATAAGCAAATTTCCAAGTGCTTAAATTCTCAGTACGTGTATAAAGAATCTAATGACTCAAAAGAGAACATCAATTTTACAGTTGAATGTTGATTATAAAGAATCTAATGACTCTTCCCTGCAGTGGAAACTTGGATCTATCAGAGAAGGCTATATATGTTTGTTTGAACCTGAATGCTAATTATATATCTACTCTATAGTGGAAATAGTGCACATTACTACTTTCTNAGCGCAGACAAAACACAATGTGCTGAAACATTTATAACCCAGAATAAGCAAATTTCCAAGTGCTTAAATTCTCAGTACGTGTATAAAGAATCTAATGACTCAAAAGGGAACATCGATTTTACAGTTGAATGTTGATTATAAAGAATCTAATGACTCTACCCTGCAGTGGAAACTTGGATCTATCAGAGAAGGTTATATATGTTTGTTTGAACCTGAATGCTAATTATATATCTACTCTATAGTGGAAATAGTGCACATTACTACTTTCATACGATGCAAAAATCTATATTTACCTGAAAAAATTATCAAGATATAAGTTAGCCAGCCAACTAAAGTTCTAAATAAAAATGTAAAACACAATAGGAACTTCATAATTAGGACTACTATTCTCTGACCCGGCCCAACTCGAAACCATTTCCAACCCAACCCGAAATTGGAGTATTTCGTTTGGCCGTTTGGCCGATTACTCAACCCGAAACGGGTATTCCGACCTAAACCTATTTTTGTTTTTTTTTTTTTGAGAAATAATCTATTTATATATATATATATACTAGAAAAAATTTACCATTCTATACAAAAAATTTGGAATGGTCTATTTCAATGCTTTTTTGTGATTTTGTACAGGAGTTTGTGATTGTGCACTAATTTGCTTGTTGATTGATAGGACCAAAAATCGCTTTATTTTTACTTTGGGAAGCACTAGGTAACAAAGGTCATCAAAATATTCCAGTTTGTTCTTTATCCTCCCTCAGATAAGGTCGTTTGGTACCACAAGGTCCACTGCTTGATAGCAAAACAATACTTCGAAGGCAACACCCACTCTATGCACTTTGAATAGTTCTAGACAAAAAAGGTCTGTTTGTTTTTGCATGAGTAATACTTTTTTTCATTCTAGACTTTGTCGTCCTCTATCATGCCTACTATGTAGCACATTTTTAGTGATTTTCATTTAAATAATTCATAAAGGCAACCACTTGAAGTATATCACGTCAACATATGTGAGTGAGGATGATCAAATGTAAGATAGAGTAGTATTCCTCTTTTTGCATAAACCTCTAACAATTGGCTAGGACCGGGCAATATGATTCTTCCTTCCACCTCAAGTGCAAGAGGTTTATGCACAAAACCTTCCTTACAATGGTCCTCTTTTGCATAGGTCATTGTCAAAAATTTGCTCCTGAGCATAAGAGCAAAGATTCATAGTCTATTATAAATAATATACCTCGTGAAATAAAAAAATTAAAACTAATGGTCCAACAAAATATGATCTCTTATTCAAAAAAGAAGTATGAACGATGAAAGCAATGTTTGTAACATTAGATAAGTAAAAGATTCCTCCATCCCATCATTGTGGACTACTACAAAGTAGCTATCCATGCAGCAAATACCAAAAAAGATGGAACAAATTAATTTAAACAATTAATTTGTACTAAGTTGAAAACTTCATGCATGCATCAGAGCGTCCACTTTATATAAGTTATATTATATAAACACTTGTGAATAACCCAAAAAGACAGCACCAAGACGCAGCCTAGGCAGTGGCAGCTGAGTCAAGCATCCTCAAACCAAGGTAGAAATGCCAACCAGAAGATAGGCCCCAAAAGAGCTACCAAATATAAAAAGGATTCCTCCCATGCCCATCAGTGTTATAGCTGCAAGTAATCTTCAATCGATCTCATTCAAAATATTTTTCAAAGTTATCTCTCTACATAAAAAATATATATATATATGTTAAACATATAATTAATTGAAATGACTATAAGAAAATATTCTTCAAATATGAATTTTACCAGTTTCTAACTTGTAGCTTTCAGTTACATCTTGGGAGTCATAACTAATGGATGGAGCCATCAACCAGTTTTGTGTGTAGATAAGAGCTTCAACTGCTGTCGCGGCCAATGAGCTAAAAAATGAATCTGAGACACAATCTCCAAAGTTAAATGAATCTTAGTATTGGAGAAAGAAAATAAACCAACAACAAAATTAAGTTAAATATTGAAATCCAAAAGAACTTTTGAACGGTGCTTCATACTGATTCACAAACAAGCCAAAACATAATATTTACAACCAAAAACAGAAATTGAAGATGCTGAATACATTTCCATTCACTCCTTTCCAAAAGAGATGCAACTTCACAAAAATTCAGTAGATACGATTTAAAATTATAGTTTTTATCCTAAAAGGAGCATATAACATGTAAAGGTTTTTTAGGAGCATTAAAGTGGCTGTCACATGGCCTCATTTGTTTTTAGAGTTCATCTCAACTCAACTCATCTAATCATTACAATTTTTTTAAATTTTCATACAAAATAAAATAAACAATTCAATTTTTTTCAAATCCCAAAACAAAAATAATATTAAAAATATATATTTTAATAATATTTTATTTAACTTTCATCTCAACTCAACTTAATTCAACGCATCTCATCCCAAAAAACAAACAAGGATAGTCGGGAGGATGGATGCATTTAAGAGTTATATTGTTTCATTTGCAATATGGATGGAAAGGATGTTGAATTTTTTTGTAGTGTTGTTGCCTCCATTGGTCCATATCTACAATAAGTTTAATAATCCATTCTTTTCCATAAGTTTTTTTCTGACATGTCTTGTAAATAGGGCATATGCTCCTATACGGAATGAATTTGGATCATTTACATCATCAATATTGAAATAAAATAGCATAAGAATAGAAAATTGGAAGCACACTAAATAAGACTCAATAAGAATTATAAAATAGTTTTCAGCATACAACTAGTGTATTGAAACTAAAAGGAATACCAATAGTGTTTATCATGGCTTCGAGAAAAAAATAAAAAATGTTTGGTCATAATTGGTTTATATTATAAATGTAGTCTAAACTCTTTTTCTACATAGAAGAGAAATCAAAATTGTTTTTTAATTACCACGGATGATTTGCATATACTACTTATTATTATTTATGATATATTCATACATTTCATATTGTTTTATATGTAATAAAACAATGATGTTTATGATAAATTAGCATAAAATCTTGAGACATCTATTAATTTTGTACATGAAAAGAGTTATAGAGAAGCAAGTTAAAATTTTAATCAATTTTATTAATGGAATTGTATAAAAAATATGCTTTTATGAGACAATGCAAAAGGTTTTATTAGAAGAGTTGATTACCTTGCCAGTATGATTTTTAAAGTCGGTTACTATATACCCTAAAGCTTCTTCAGCAATTGAGGCAAACATAATTGTTGCCAATTGTCCTATACCGTCATCTAAGTCCACGTATGCTCGACAACTATATGTAATGATTACTTAAATAAATGAAACCCATATATATTAAAATTTTGACATTTATTAAGCATAACATAAAATCCAAACGTAAGACACGTACTGTGGTTGTGAATTGCTCATATACTTGCAATGATAACAAATAAATGTTTCATTATGTTCATATCTTGTTGCTTTGTTACATCCAATGCAAGACATGTAAGATCCTGTGAAGTATGTTCTCAACTAATTTCTACCAATTAAGAATTTAACAATGTTGAATCAGGATTTAAGGTTTATTTATAACATCTTTTGTGTAGATAAAGGTGTAACACCCGGACCCAAAAGGGGTATAGTTGGACTTTAGATTTTTATTTATTTATATTATTGGAGCTTGATATTTTAAGTTTTTATTTTTCGAACTTGCGTAGTGATTTTTTTTATTTTATTTTTCTTCACACGTTTATTTTTCCTGCATGTTTTATTTTTTTTTTTTTTTTTTTTGTCTTTTTTTTTTTTTTTCCGTTAGTTTTTTTTTCTCGTGCACGTCGTGCATGCTCTCACACCGCTCATCTTCATCCTCTCGCACGTCTCCTCCTTTAGGGTTTTCTTTCTCGTTCATCCACCTATATATTCTTATATATATTTGTATTCGAAGAAAGCTTCCACCGCTGCCCTCCTTAGATGACCTCGGCCAGCCAGTTTTCCCTAAGCTTCTGCCCTCCTTGGTGAATCACTGCCATCTCCCAAACTCCTCCTCAGAACCTTTTCCAGCCACTAGGCATCGCAGTCGAGCCAGCCAAGAAACTTTCGGTAGTCGTTCCGTGAATTGTTTCCTTGAAAACCAATTCCCGTGCGACTTCACCATCAGCAGACAAAACCTGGGTTGTCCACCGCGCGTAACCAACTATCCAAACCTCACCACCGTGCCCACTGCCCAGTCACTCGAAGCTGTCGCCTAGCGTCCCGTAGCCTCTACAGCAAGCATCGGACTGCTTTGTTTTGGTATCCAAAAACAGAGCATTTTTTTCCAGCCACCTTGAGCCGCTGAAAACACCCTCCACCGAAAGCTCCTCCGCGCTGTGCCCCCTCAGAAACTGCCAAGGAGGACGTCTCATCACTCCTATCCGACGCACGCTGCCTTTGTTTCCTCGGTAAGCTCAAGCCATTTCTGGTTGGTGTCTCCGTTCTCTCGGTATCTACCTCACTTTTCCCTCACCGTGTGCCTCTCTCACTCGTCTCCCTCTCTTGCTCTCGCAGCCAGTGAACAAGCACCACCCCCTTTTGCCGTAGCCAACCACCAGCTCCACGCCGTCGTGCCCCCACCTCTCCGTAAGTGCTTCAGCTGCACTGTGTGGAGTTTTCTTTTCCGGCGTGTATATATATATATATATATATATATGTATATGTATTTTACGTGAACTATAGGATGTATTATTACATTTTTTCCCCTTAAAGCATACCTCTAGATTTATTGTTTCGGGTGTTTAATTTTGTGAGTTTATATTATGTTCTTTGGATTTTGAAATCATGGGTGTACAACGTGAACTGCATGTGTTTTTTATTTTTAGACTTAGGCACATGTGAGTTTTACTTTGTTAAGTTGTTTTTTGTAAAAGACTAATTTTTTTTTTTACAAAATATTTTTTTATGAAAATATTGATAAATTCTTGGAGTGATTGGTAAATGCAAAATCTTATTTTAAATCCTTTTAAAAGAATATTTTTTGATTTAAACAAAAGTATGATAATCTACTTATAATGATTTCGATATAGTTACGCTATTTTTAGTTTTATAATTTCTAAATAAATTGGAATTTAATGTTTTAGTCGGAGTTATTATGTAGGATATTGATGAGTTAGAAAGTGATGTTGGTATATTAGGAATAAGGAGAATTTAGGTTTTTGAGGAATTAAAATAGGTTATTTTAGCATCTTAGGCTTAAATATCGAGATACGTGATTAATTGAAAATTTATGAGAATTACGGGATTATTTTATAGGTGACGATTAATTATTATCCGACGCTTTTGAGGAATTTCGAAACAGCTAAGAAGTCCAGGTAAGCGGGCTTCCTATGCTAGACTTTACATTTAAAATAAAATGAGCTGAGGTTATTTTGGGAAAATATACATATTTGATGTTGAAAAGAAATTTGAACTGCCTCAGTTAGTTGTTCTGCATTACTCATGAGATTTTGTTTAAGAAGAAATTATTTTATGTCATGACTGGTATAAACATGAGCTTATTTTTGACATTCTGTTTCTGAACTTTGAAAAAAAGAGCGAATATGAAATTTTGTGCATAAATTATGTTGTGTAATAATTTTGTTCTGTTCTGAAGATTTTCTGTACTCTGAAATAATCTGATGTGATTTCTGAAAACCTCTGGCATAATATTATGTTTCTATTTCTGTTTTTGTTCCGTTCTGACCTCACCACGGGTGTAAAACGGTGGCCTCTGTTCGGGTTCGTACCAACTTTTCTGTTTCTGGTGCACCCACTTTGGAAACAAAGTGGTTATCTGCGTGGTCTTTCCTATGTGCACACTCGGGGCTCTGAGAATGAATAAGGGGAAGATTCACATTCTGTTTCTGCTCGGTTAGCTACCGAGGTTTGCACAACCCTACCACGAGGGTTAAACATGGTATTTGTTCTGATTTGATAAGATAAGATGTGATGTTTCAGTTTATGCTATGCCAAAGGGATTTTGATTATGAATATTTTTGAACTTTCGCTCTGATATTTTTGATAACATGTTATGATGCTGCATTTTGAAAACATTATTCTGATTCTGCATTTTGAAAGAAAATATTTTGTTCTGCATTCTGTTTTCTGTAAATGCTCATGTTTACACACTAGTATATGTCCTCTGCTTACTGAGTTGTNTCAGCTAGAGAACAAGAGTATAAAGTTTTAACAGGTGTGATGATCAGAGTGGAATAAGTGCCCGAGGGTACAAGTGCTTATTTGAGAGTCGTAGTTAGTAAACCAAATTTATGTTTCAGATATTTTGATTTGATGAGTTAAGGATAATTTCTAGTTTTAGAGAGTTTTTAATTTATGTTATTGAGTTTTTCTTTATCGTCCCCATGGAGGAATTTAGATATTTGGATTGATTAAATTGATTAATATTTTATTAGATTCTTCGGATTTTATAGTTGTACTTTTTAAGTTGATTTGAGGTATAAAGAGTTAACTCTCCGGACCTCCGGAAACGGAGCGTTACAAAAGGAATCTAATCTTTAAATGAATCTGGTTAGGACTATTAAGAAGGGATAAATATTGGGAGAATTTCATAATTCATTACTAACAAAGCCAAACAAATGCAACTGAATCAAACTTTTGGAATGCACCATAACACTAAATTAGAAATGACCAAATTTAACAAATGAGTTATAAATGCCAAGAGATTGTATATGAGAAGAGCAATTACCAAGAAAACGTGAGGAAAAAGCACGAAACTGCAGGCCTGAGAAAAATCAAGAATAAGGGAAAACATCAGCATATAAATCACAAAAATAGTCTAGAATTTTAAAAAAAAAAAAATTAACACACCTGTTTGAGTTAATTAGGAGATACATATATAAAAAATTTACTGTTAAATTTGAACCTAGATAATTTGCTTCGAGTGCACATTAATGATTCAAATTAGCACTTGACATTAGGAAAATACCATAACAAAATTATTAAACCAACCTTGATTATGGAAGAAGCTAAAGAGATTCCACTTAAATACAACCAACCTCTAAACAATAAGAAAGGTATTCATTTTACAAGAACTGCAACAGAATAAATAAAATCCATGCAAAATTTTTTATCGACGCAAGAGCAACTTTCATATTCAAACCCAACATAGTTCTTTCGATTTTCAAACAGCCTTTCAATTTACAAGTAAATAATCTAACAAAAACATCTACCTTTACACATTTGCATATACAGAACCATTAAAAAAAAAAGCAACAAACCACTTAGTTCTATGCACCAACAATTACACGTCCACCACACAGGAAGGGAAAAAAAATATTTACACGTCCATCGTTCAAAAGAAGGGAAACAAATAAGTAGAAATAGATATATAAAAACTAAGAGGCAGAACAAACAAAAAGAGAAAAATAATCAAGAGAAGAACTAGACCCACAACAAATCTACTACAAGAAATAAAGCTATTCTCGGCGACTTACGTCGCCGCAAATACCACCCAAAGTCACTGCTATTAACTAATTCCGGCTAAATATATTTGCCCACACTTCGCCGCTTCTAAAGAGCCAAGTAAGACATTTTGTGCCAAATTTTGCAAACGGACAGAAATAGTACACATTTCTGGCAATAATAATCGCCGAAAATGTTATACATGATCGCCAGTAAAAGGTTCGTAAAAATCGATCTACTAGTCACTAAAGTATATTTCCGATGATTAATAGTCTCCGAAAATATAATACTTCCGGTGAATTTAAGTCACCAGTAAAACTCAATACACATTACTAGCGATAGTTGACTTTTGTAAAAAATATGAAGTCCATTATTTGCGGCGATAAAATACTCACCGCAAAAAATGTCTGGGCGAGTCAACAAGCTCCGAAAGACATTTGCAGCGTCGTGTTTACTCTCCTCTAAAACATTCATGGCGAGTTATTTTCCCCAGAAATGTTTTTTTTTTTTCAAAATCTGGTTAGTTTGCTTGTTTTTTGTCGTGGTTGTATTTTTCCTAATATTTGTTTCTTTCATACCAATTAATTGCTTGCTAATAAATTAAAAATGCTAGATTTGGATAAATTTATATCTAATTTGGCATATACGACAACATTATTCAAATAACCTCAACGTACATATTTGAAATTCACCAAGATTTAAGACTTTTTACACAATATCATCCAACATATCACAATGAAATATAAATTTACAAGTATTTTTCGTTCTAACTGTAAATGTCTAACAGTAAGTTGTATTCATGAATGCACCAGCTTCTTTATTGCAAGTGTTTTTTCTTTCTAACCACCATATTCCAACGAGTATGGGAAGAACTGAATTTGGTTCACCGGTTTTACTTCAAGTGCTTGAACACAATTGTAAAGAAATGCAATAAATTTCTGCAAAAACATAATATTCAAGGCCCAAGTTACAAGGCATTCAATTCATAATCACCTATATATAAACGAGCTCAAAACTCGTGCATTATTTTTCCTTCCATAGTGTTCAAATTCAATTATTTTATTCAATACAATAGTAACACCGCATACCCACTCATTTTGTGAAGTGTAAAAAAGTTTGCAGCAACAAAGTCATAAATAGAATAAAAATTACAAGACTCAAAGCTGTAACTTTTATAAATAAAAATTACAATACTCAAAACTGTAACCTTTTACACATGAAAATCACCCCACAAAATATAAAATACCAACTGTGTGGGTTTTAGGAGTCATATATAAATATATATATATATTTATATATATATATATATAAGATATGAATTATTAAGTCTGGCCACCTTCCATTCGGATTATAATCCAACCTTCCATTCAAAATATGTACAAAGCTCAATATCAGCTAGCTAGCTCTACATGATCCAACTCACTTATATATTTTGTAATATATTGCAACACGTATGCCTGATGATTAATTAATGTCGATCTGGAAATTAAAACCTATGTGTATCTGTATATAATATAAGAGATCATATATGTACAACCACAATTCTAGCAAAACTTGGCCAAAATCCTAATGAATGATCAAGATCAATACACATTATCATGCGTCGATCACAAACCGTAATCATTATCTCTCCACAAAATGCATGTACAACATTATTGAAGTTTTGCAATAGGAATTATCTCTCTTTCTCGATCTGATCTCTCTCTAAATATACATATATATGTAGACAAACATTAGACAACAGTACCCAATAATATATTTGTAGCGTTTTATTTTTATCTGCATTAAAAGATAGCATCTCTTCTATTTCTTTGCACCTCTAAATAAAATAACCAACTATATATTATGTACATATATTGAACATATAGAAACTCTCTTGACAATTAATACAAGGGCCTCACTTAAAATTGGAGCTACCTTTTACATGATTTAAAAGACTAACGAGCCCATTTTAGAAAGTCTTTACGTACACTAGTTCTTTAGTCTGGTATAAAGTTAGGTTCCAAAATCACAGTACCCAATGTGATCAAAATCCAACACTTGGCAATTTGATCCTGCCAAACAAAGTATGCACCAAAAAGATGAGGATTATACAAGTGAAAAACCATATGCACTTATGATTTTTTATATGATAAGTACATAATTTGCGCATATTGGAACTGGTAAATACCAAATCTGCTACACTCACCCAATGTGATTTTCTCTAATTTAGCAACTTCATTGACAAAACAAAAAAAAAAAAAAAAAGAATAATGATGAAACAAGTTATTCCAATGTTCATGTTGGTGGCAAGAGCAACATAATCGCCAAACAGAAGCTACAAAATATCCTCACAACCAAAAAATATACTACCTATCCCACACTAGTAACTGATGTACAAAAGAGGAGGCTTCGGAAATATGAGAGACATTTTGTTATATTATTTTAACTTTCATCTCCTTACCAAAATTCACAAAAAATTGTTACCCTCAAATTGAGTAACCGACTATGCAGGTCCGAGTCTCTATGAGACTCTCCAAGGATCTGCTTCTCTAACTCATCTCTCCATAAACTTGTCGTACTCGACTTGTTTCTTCATTACTAGTATGACATTCACTCGTAAGTCATCATGTAAAGCCTTATAATGTGCAGCTTCTTTCTCACTTCTTTCTGTACGTTCAGTTAATTCTGCTATTCGGGCATTAGTTGATTGTCTAGATGACTTGAAATAACCGTCTCGATGAGACCCCGTACATACCCTGCCCCGTGGCCCAAAACTTCTTTAAATATTGTTGTTGCAGCCTCCTTAGTCTGCTTCTCAGGCTCCAGCTCTGCCATCATTGCTGTCATCTCATTCTATCAACCATTGCAAAACGTCACACAAGTTAGGTGCTCGTAATATGTACTTAGCACTAAAAATATGGACATCGGTTTATCTCAAACATTAGGAGATTTTACTTTAATACTCACATATTTCTCTTCCGTCATGGAAGTCACAAATTTTTCATTCTTCTTTGATCACCTGACTTCTTTAAAGAAATCAACCAAATCTTCCTCATTCTCTGACTGAAAATAAAGTAAATTACACACTAGCTTAGATTGAATATATGAACACCATTATGGAGTACAAATTAAAGGAGTAAAAGTCGCTAGCGTTCACAATGGAGAACTCAAATCTGCATGAAATCTCTCATTCAAGCTATCAAATTAATTGTTGGGATTAAACTTACAAAGTACAAACAATAACGATTGTTGAGTGTTTTTTCTGTTTTTTTAGAACTAAATGTGCAAGTAATTATATTAGTCATTAATATATAGAGAACACAAAGAAAATACACATCTTTGAAGAATCCTAACATATCAATTAGCACAAAGAAATAATAATGCTACATACAGTCGATGCGCATCTTGCAACCAAAATGGAGACTTACCCTCATCTCCATTAGCCGCACAAATGACCTTCATCTAGCCGTGTGATTGTTTTGTTGCTTCTCTCTATTATTTTATTCTGTTCATACATCCGCTGCAGTCACACAGGACATGATATACATACAATGAATGTAGAGGCGTGAAGAGGATTATATGACTAAAAACATAAGTGGATACAGTTGACTATTTTAACAAAAACAAACCGTCCTAACTAACATTTAATACAGGTGACTATTTTAACAAAAAAAGTCCACAGCATGTTAATTAAGTATACGACTGCCAACTTACCTTAAAGTCCTCGCTTGAACATCGAGCACATAACTTTACCCAAGTGGTTGGTGTCACCAACGGTGGCACATTCACAAGTGCTTCTTCATTGCTCTCGCATTGCTTGTAGGTTCTATATAAATCATAGCGAATATGATTAAATCGCTTGCGTAGTGTCTTTGTAACAATATCATGTTGGTTCTTCTTGGTCCAGTCGAGGATGAAGTCAGCCTACAGACAAACATCAAGAGTATTAATTATAATCTCCCAACCCCGAGTTTTACATTACCAACATTAGGCTTTCATCTACTCTAATTGAACAGGTATTGCATTCTTCTAATTTTACCTGAACACGTGTAATCAATTCTTCCTTCTCATTAGTTGGTACGTTGTGCCAGGTAGCATGACTCAAGTCTACAAGGTGCTTGACCAACCCCTTGTAGTAAACAAGATAGCGTTTTCACAAGAAAGTACAGTCTCATCCTTTATCCTCAGGGGTATTTTTTCATGCTTTCCCACCTTTTCGAACTTTGTGGTCTTTGCTGCTCCTTGCCCATGCTTCTGGCTAAGTGGTACTAAGTTGTTTCCAAGAGTGAAAATGTTATCATAGTTCAATNATCCATGGCATCAATGGGTACTCTATTTCGAACTTCATCATTGCTCTGAGATCTCCCTCGACCATAGCTCAAGCCATGTGATCAACCTCTACCTCTTCCAGTTATCGGCATATCCAACACGCAATATAAACAAACTTCTAGGCGATGTGCTTGCCCAAAAAGCTGGACAACCAAAATTATTCCTACAATCACAATAAAAGGATACAATTATTTATATATGATTATACTTTAGTTTAGAATATTACAATTAGCTCATCATCATGCTACCATTTGTTTAAAGGGAATGGTCCAAATTAACCAGGACATTTAAGAAGTAATGCCCCCTAGTGTGCTATCATTACAAACTTGGCAAAAGATAACAAACTAAATAATTCTCAAGCAAATTACACATCCATTCAATGGAATATCCCCTATTCTTGAAGTAAATTGCACACTGCTAACGACCTTGATGTTCCTGCGAGAGACGGAAAAGACGGGTCTTTAATTTGAGAAATGATATTTAGGATAAGCCAAAAAAAATATGGTTTGTATGGAGACGCGGTGTTATTACCAGCTTTGAAGTGGCTAGTTCATCTCATCCTCCGAGAGACTATCTTCTTCTATGCTACCCTCCACTTTGGTGTTGTGAGAAGAACTATCTTTGCTTGTATCGTCATTGATAAACCCCCTCTCAAACTAGTTGCAATTTGACCTTTGCATTACAGATTTGTCAATTTCAATCTACTCCAGCTCAACATTAGGCTTGTGCATGTTTGTTTGCAGTGGAATGTCATTAGCATGGACATTCACGTAAGCATCGCCAGAATTATCCTCTTGGTATGCATCAACGTCGCTAGAATCAAATGCATCATCTTCAATTAGGGGTTCTCATGGAATGTCATAGACATTTCGACCATTGACCTTTTGCACTATATACCAATCACCACAGATCCTGTGATTTTTTAGGTAAAACACCTGCGACGCTTGGTAGGCCAAAACAAAAAGGTCATCCTTATAAGTTGTCCGAGACATATTCACACTAGTAAAATGTTGTTCCACACGTATCCCTCATTTGGAATTAGAGATGTTGAACCATTCACATTTGAATAGGTAAACACGACACCAACTTGTGTAGCAGATTTCCAAAATGTTTGTTACTCTACCAAATAACTCAAGCTTTTTATATCCTGGTTGTTCACTAATCACCATGACACTTGAGTTTTGGGTACGACGATGTTTTTCACAATTTTTTGTGTGAAATCTTATACCATTGGTTATGCAACCTGAATAGGACGCACCCCAAGGGTCAGGACCACATGCTAAGGCATATAGATCCTCCAAAACTTCTCCAGGATTATCAACATGCAGACTTTGAATCTATCACAAATTGAAACAAGGAACCACATAAAATAAAACCAAACATATTCAAAACTCATATAGGGGTGAACTTCCAAATGAATTTCCCTACGTGTGACTTGAACCAGTCTGGAAATTTTGCAGCATGCATACTATCGACGTCATCAAGATACTCTTCACTGACTAGCATGTAGTGCTCACTAGACAAAAGAACTCGGGCAGTTAATAAGTATGTGTAGGAGATGCAACGTAAATCAATATCTTTAGAACTGAAAATTATTAAGTTGGTAAGTAGTTTGGTTACTTAAGGTATAGATCAATCTCTATGCAATTATTTAGAACATACCATCTTGCTTTTATGAAAATGTGATTGTCTAATCGGTGACGTGAAGCAAAACCCATGGGGTGCACCTTCTGTGAAAAAACACATAGTCCCTCTCGTACACCCTCATCCCCTTCATCAACGTTACGTTCAGGGGGATTGAATCTAGTCTCAACATTGTGGAGGTACATGAAACAAAAATTCAAGCATTCTACATGGATATAGGCCTTCGCTATTGAACCTTCCAGGCAGGCCTTATTCTTAACATATCTCTTGAATTTTCCAAGATACCTCTCGAAAGAGTACATCCACCTATATTGAATTGGCCCTACAAGTAGAGCTTCACGTGGCAAATGGTAAGCTAAGTGCACCATTACATCAAAGAAGGTAGGCAGAAAAACCATCTCAAACTTGCAGAGAATGACTGCGATATTAGCTTGAAGCCGCTCTAAGACATCAACCTTACATGTTCTAGCACACAATTCTTTTAAAAAAGTGCTTAACTCAATTAGTGCTAATCGAAAATCTTGGCGTAAGTATCCAGAAATTGTAGCACCAACTAGGAAGTAACATTTGCATAAAAATATGACAATCACGACTTTTCATCCCCGAGGTTTCACAATTAGGTACACTAACACATTTGGCGATGTTCAAAGCGAATCCATCTAGGAATTTCACACTACACAACCAATTACAGAAACCAGTTCGCTCAACTCCATACAACGTATAACATGCATGTGGCATACTAATGCGTGTACCATCCTAAATAAGATGTAACTCCTTCCTTATATTGAGATTGGAAATATCACCACGTGCATTAAGATGATCTTTAGTTTTTCCAGAGATATTCATCAAAGTTCCTAAGATGTTGTCACAAATGTTCTTCTCAATACGCATTACATCTAGATTATGTCTAATCTTTATAGTCGACCAATACGACAATTGAAAGAATATACTTTTTTGGTTCAATTAAACTTGTCTATGGTACGCTTTCTTTTCTTTATGTCTTTGCCAAAATTTGCATAAGGAATATCTTGAAGTTGAATCAGTATATCTTCTCCTGAATACACTGTAGGCGAGTCGCGATGCTCTGCACAACCATTAAAAATAGTCTTTTTCTTTCTCTAAATGTGGCCCGGTGGCAAGAATAGGAGATGACCCATGTAACAATGCTTTCGGCTATATGTCAACCACATGGAATCTGTTTCTTCCTTGCACGATGGACATGTCATCTTCCCCTTAGTGCTCCACCTGTAGAGGTTTCCATAAGCAGGAAAGTCGTTGATTGTCCACAGCAATGCTGCTTGCAATTGGAAAGTCTCTTTGCCTTTGCATCATATGTATCAACATCTTTATCCCATAGATCAATCAATTCATCTATCAGAGGCTGAAGATAAACATCGATTTCATTTCCTAGTGATCTTGGTCCAGGAATCAAGAGTGAAGTGATAAAAAATGGATCTTTCATGCATAACCTTGGGGGCAAGTTGTAAAGGACAAGAATCACTAGCCATACACTATAAGGCTTAGCCAAATTATTAAATGAGCTGAAACCCTCGCTAGCTAAACCAAGCCTGATATTTCTTGGATCTTTTGTGAACTAAGCATGCTCTTGATCAAATGTTGTCCACACCTCAAACTCAGCTGGATGAATTAGAATACCCTGCTGAATGACGCGCTGATCCTTGTGCCACCGCATATCAGCTATTGTTTTTTGTGACATAAACAATCTCTGCAACCTTGGCTTCAACGGAAAATGTCGTAGAACCATTTGAGGAATTCGTCTTTGATTACTTTCACTGAATTTCCACATTGGGAGTTTACATTTCGGGCACTCATCTTTACCTACATTTTCCCTCCAATAAAGTATGTAGTCATTCAGACAAACATGTATCTTAGTGTAAGTAAAGCCCAAGCCTTTTTCCTAGTTACGTGACTTTTGATATGAGTTTGGCAAAAGGCATTGGGAAAAGCTGACTTTAGCAAGTGACAAAGCATGTCAAAAGACTTTACACTCCAACTACCAAGTGTTTTGATATGCAATAACTTGACAGTAAATGATAGTTTAGAATACTTTGTACAATCTTCATAAAGAGGACACCAAGAATCAACCAACAGCTAGCCAAAAGTTGGCAATGATTCAAGATCGAAAATCTCGTAACATAACATCAATGTCATCGATGTAATCATCCTCTTCTTGGGGATCACGTAGATCATCATCATCATCACCATCACTTATGATTAAATCTTCCTCCTCACCATGGAAAATCCACGTCGTGTAATTCTTCTCAATACCTTTAATGAACAAGTGTCTCTCCACCTGGCCTATAGGTAGAAAGTAATTATTTAAATATATGACACATGGGCAACGAATTTCGTCACTGGTAGCATGAGATCGGGCCAAGGTAATCAACTCCTTTACTCCTTTAGCATATTCCCTAAATCCAAATCTATCAGTGATTTGCATCCAACTCTTATCCATCTATAAACAAATAGAGGAGGGGAAGTTGTTTAATAAGGGATAAATTCACACAATGCCACATAGAATTATGTAAAGGGAAAAGTTGTTTAGTGAGTGGGTTATGGCTATCATGTATGGGTGCAAACAGATACATGTATTTAAACTTATGAGCATATATATTATTAGAGGTGTGCAATAATAGGCAAAAACAAAGGTACTTGTAGGTATGACGATAAGTGGTAAGAAATGGTGTCAAGAGGGTATATTATTTTGTTAATTATAATCTGATTAAGGTAATTCCAACTCCAACTCTACTCTTGATGTTAGATCATTCCTCTTCATCCTCCTATTAAGGTAATTCACTTCAATCCTAATTACTTGTATGATTAAGGTAATTTGCATGGGCAAGTTATACCCATCCTATATATATTCCTACAATTATATCTAGCTAGCATTGCTCAAAGAAACTAAATAGCAAAAATCTACTAAAAACAGAGTTTGAAAACAAAAGAGCTAGATAAAAATATGCCACTTGAACACCATTATGGTAGATGTCATTGCTCAAAGAAACTAAATAGCAAAAATCTACTGAAAACAGAGTTCAACTACAAAAGATCTAGATAAAAATACGCTTGACCAAAATAATGGGATTGAAAATATTTTGAGGCTGCTACAAATCCTAGACATAATTATTTGTCAAATACATCAATTTTGAGGCACAATATTTTGAGGCTGCCCCAAAAATCACTATTTTTTGTAGTGATTTTTCCTTTATGTGAAAATCCCACGTCATTTATATTTGTTCTAGCCATACCACTGTCATGCAGCGAATTTTAAAACAAAGGCCTGCTCTCATTTACTCCCTACACAAAAATAACTTAAGCATTCTATCATAGACCACTCTCCATTATTCCATCACTAAATTCCTTGTCTATTTTTTCTGCATATTGTTGGGTGCTTAATTCAGATGGTTTGAATTTTGCACCTAACTGACCTACTCCTATTACAAGTCTTTTGAGTTCAAACCCTCAAAAGCTAGAGATCATATTTAAAAATATTTTTTTAACTTTCTAATGAACACCCATGATGATCAAACTCTTCAGTGGCTATTGAAGTAACTGCTTAAAGATTCGAAGCAAGTTTTGGCCTTTCTATCTTAGTACTTTGTATACATTTTGTACTCTTATTATTGTTTCCGTATTGTTCATATATATATATATATATATGATGAGTCAGCTAATTGATCTTTGATAGCAATGGCGGCAATCCTCATCACCCTCCAATCAGTGCTAGCGATAACCAATATATATATATATATATATATATATAGACTCCTTAAAAAAATGACTAATGCTGTGTAAATGGAGAAAGAAGTGGAGTTTAAAACGTTCACAAACAGCTTTGATGTGGGCTTGCAAATCAAGAAAGTAGGATTTTTCTTGTATGATTGTTGGAGTAATCTGCACTTTGATCTTTATGGTATTATGTGAGACAAAAACCTATATGGTTGTTGAGATGTCAAGGCATTAATAACGTCTCCTATTCTTTAGTCTTTGCAATGTTAAACACAACCAAGTGATGGAGTCCTTCATCTGATTTTGCTGCAACCATATATATCAGATATTTATAAGTCCATCTAGATGATGATTAGCAAGTTATTTTGTAAACCATCTGGAAAGTTACAAAACCTGTCCACTTTTTTACGACTCACTTATATTCAAAACCTCTTCTAGAATTAGGTAGATTTCTTGTGAAGGGTGCGTTTAGCAATATATAACAGCTATCCAATCATGCATTTTTTCGGTTGTCAGATTGCTCACAAAGAGATCAGCCTGTACTGTTGGGAAGAAAGAAACAAGTTCAAATAAGAAGTTGGATAATAAATTGAATTTTCCCAGTTTTGAGTGGGAAAATAACAAACAGTTGTGCTTGAGAAGTAGGAGGGTCATCATCAAGACTCAGTTAGGTGCCTCAACACTAGAGAGACTAGAACCTATGTTGGGCATCTCTTAATGTACCCACTTGTCCTAAAGACAGACATTAGGGCCTTGATCTATATATGCCGCGTGTGGACTGTGCCAAGAAAACAGTACCCTTTTCTTTATCATGAGTTGGACCCGTAACAATTATCTTTTATTCTTGTTATTGTTGCTAAAACTAAGGGAATAAAACCTACCTAGCTAGCTAGATACCATTGATGAAGGTTTTGAGGGACTTTTGAAGTTCCTTTCGGGGACATGATTCTACATGTTAATAAAAATTAGTGCTTCAAGGGACAGCCATTTATAATATTATATCTTGCAGGAAAATGTGATGCAAGCAATGTTTGAGCTTCTTAAAGTTTTCTTGTGGTATCTTCGTTTATCAGCAAACAATAAAACTATATATATGTAATACGTAGTTACTATAAAAGGCTAATTTTTTGCGATCAGGCCCTAGCTATCTAGCTTGAGACTGACATGAAAAAGATATATATTGGCTATGTTGCTAATTAAAAGGAAGATCAAGCAGATTTCTTTTTCATGAACATGATTTTTAATTCCCTAAAAGTGAGAAATTTTAGTTAAGGGGAAGAGGGGATCATCAGCATTATGCAGGAATATTTAGGGCCTAGAGATTCTCGTGTCTAATTGGCAGATAAGGATAAAAGACAGTGGGTTTTGTAATTACATTTCTATTCTGAATTAGTAAGGTAGTAGCTAGCTAGGTTTGTCAGGCAAATTAGGCTACTAACCAATATTTAGAAATATTAACAAAATCCATGAAATTTGTGGTTTCAAATGGGGATTAATATTTACATAAATGTGGTAAATCCAACCCAAAACCAAGCCATATCCAATAACTAATGTACTTTACAATTCAAATTCTGCTTTCATTTTCTCAAACAAGTTGAGTATTTTTCTATCTTTTTTATGAATTTCATGTAGGACAATAACAGATAATTGGAGCCACCTTCTCTATTTATGTAATGTTTCTCATTATCCAAATCGAGAGTCGAATACCCAAACATTACCCATCACAAACCATATTGCAAAGAACAATTCTAATCAAGTTCGGCATTTGTTCATTAGATGTGAGATCGTGTATCCATTGCAGCAATCAATTAAAAGTCTTCAAAAAGCTCTTGAGTTGTCAAAAACTCTCTGTACCAGTTCTACTAAATTTACGAAAACTTGTTTGTGTAAGAAAAAAATTAAAAGGAGGCAATTCATGAGTTTTTATCTTGTTTTTCATCATTTAAATATAGCTGCCAATACGATTAAAACTCTAAGGTGGCCTAGTACAAAATATGCTGAGCACCAACCATTATCGAATTGATTTGAAATTTTGTTATAACTTGAGGCTTTTAATCATATCACTAAGAGTTCATCACTACTAAGTTGTTTGCATAATTCCTTAATAATTCCACCCGAAGAACAAAATCAAAAACTTATCCTTAATATCAGTTGCATGATGTTCTATAACTTGTTTACAAATCTTTGTAATGATCCTAATATACGAGTTGTCACTATTAGTACAGTGCATGGAAATCGATGATTTTGTTTAAGAGAAAAATATAAATGAATCATAGACAGTGAAAGGGCGAACCGTATGTAAAACTAGCATACCTGGATTCTTCGCTGCCCCTCTGCTGTTCCACATCAGAAAGGCCGAAACCATCTCCATGATTGAGATGATGCCAGTAGTGTCCGTATAGTAGCAACAGACTAAGAACGCAGCCAATATTATAACCAACAATCCATATTCTCATTGGCCAAACAGGCTTCTCCTTCTTGGAAACGGCAATAGTAAATGTTGTGATGCTTATTTAAACCACCAAAGTTGTAAGCTTCATTAGCATCCAAGTGTTTGAATTGAAAGGATTAGAGCCAAGATAAGATCTTTTGATCCATTCTGGTAGTGGAATACTCTTCTTAAGAAAGAGAACCACCTTGCTCTGGAGATCCTCCTCATATCGCCATCCTTACCAAGGACAAAGATGGTAGAGCATGAGTAAGCCTGTGTCGGTTTTGCCCACAACCATACGATCTTCTCCTGCTAGAGGATTTGGTGAAAATGAATCTCACTTCCTTAATTGCACAAGGACTAAGGTGGAAAGAAGTGTCGGGTTATTCATTTTAGATGATTTTTGTTGAACTAAACACCAAGCTCCAAACTCTTCCAAACAATAAACTACCGTTAACCCTCTACCCACTATATCATTGCAAACAATCGAAATATATAGAATATCAGCATAAGGAAACTTCAAAATCACAAAAATGATATTGTTGAATCACGAAAAAAGTGGCTTTTGGCTAATTCGTAGTGCCACGCAATTCATGAAATTTCACAATAAAAATACTATCTGGGTGGGGCAGCCCATGAGAACTGCGCACATAAAGCTCTGGGGTGAGCTTGTTAGCAGCAGTATGCCAAAACCCCCAATCTAGAAGCCAACTCTAGTGAATTCCAAATCCAAGAAAGCCCACGATTTGATATAATGAAAATTAAGCACCCACCATGGATGGGTTTCTTTAATTAAGCCCCTCGGACTAATGAACTCTTCTAGGTCTCCGAACACCACAAAAGCTTGTAACTTTTAAGAACATAAGATTCTAGACCCAAAAGCACACTAGAAAGCACCACTCCTGGCATTAGACTTCAAAAGCTGTAATGGGTACTTACGTATAGACCTCAATATGAACATGATCCAAGGGATTTTCAACTGTAATGGGTACCTATCTAGTGTTTCTAAATTATTAAAGAGCTCCAAACATATCGATTCAGAAAATTTTCAACAAGTTGTGTATTAATAGTTCTATCTTTGAGCACAACACATAAGGGCAAACAAGTAGATAGGCATGATGCAATGTAATGATTTCTTTAGATTAGCAATCCATCTAACATATTAAAAATTGAAAAACCTATTGAAGTCAATCTCCATCTGATAGGAAAATATATTCCCAAATGGAAATAATAAAGTATTATAATCGTTGAGGAAAGATGTAGAAACTTTCCTTAGAAACAGGAACACGGTGATGCCGTATGGCTTTTGATTTGTGGCACTGTGTTAGACCCCCACGTCGTGTTGCCTCTAGAGATGCCATACATGCCCTAGTCATGGTGGGGACATGCACGTTGGTTAGCCAGCAAGCTACCTTGGCTCGTGGGCTGACATGCACAGGGCGCCCAGCATGCATGCACGCCTTGGCCCGCGTGACGACATACACGGGGCACCCAGCATGCAGGCCAACTAGGTTAGTGGGCGTCTGCCCATGCACGCAGCACTGCGACACACGCTCATGCGCACCCCATTGCGCAGACCCATGCGCCACATGGCCCTGCGCGCGCCCATGAGCCGCACAGCCCGCGCGCACCCATGCACATGCACCTGCCGCACGCCAGCGAGGTTAGTGGCATGCCTCACAAGCATGTCATCCAGCGCACGGCTCCAACCCGTGCCTTGCAGGCTAGGCCAGTGGCATGCCCACCAGGCATGTCATCCAGCGCATGGCTCCAACCCATGCCTTGCAACCTCAACCCCCAAGCCACCAGCTTGGGTCATGCAGAGTCAACGCCTAGGCCACCAGCCTGGGCCATGCAGCGCACACACATGGCTCACCATCAACAAGCCATGCCACACCACTTAGCCATAGACTAGCCCAAAGACCCACCATGCACTAACCTAGCCCACCATGAGCCCATGCATGCCACGGCTAAGCTTGGTCTATGCCACTATCATGTTTATTTTTTTATTTATTTTATTTATTTAATTTGATTTATTTATTTTCAAAGGACCTATTGGGAGTTTCCATATTGTATTGCTTATAAATAAGACATCATTCCCTTGCCTTATAATCTTTTGGCAAATTTCCTAAAGGGAAGACTATTGTTTGAGAGATCATAAACGGTGCCTTTGCACTTGGACTTTTTGGGTGAAATTCGTAAATCTCAAAGAGAAAATCACACTTTACAATTCTTTGAATAAGTGTGATTCATTTATCTTGTTCTCGCAACTTGGTGCAATTCATGAATCCAAGTTGTGTTTATCAATATATGAGGTTTATTCAACTGTTGTGCAATCCGTGAATCAATTGTTGAATTGTCATAATTGTTCATTTGTTCATTCAAGTTCTTAAGTGTTTTTGTTTTTGTTCTAGAGTGTTCTTCATTGTGTTCTTGGTGTTCATCATATTGTTGCTCTTCCAATCCATTAAACTCTAAAAGTCTACCAACCCTAATGTTTGTCCACTTTCCATAATTGTTGCCTCATCCTTTTGTGCCCTAGCCGAACACTTCACTCTAGATACACTCATCTCAATTTCGGCAATCACTTGCCATATTGGGATTGACCTAGCCGCCCACTCCCCTTTCCAAATTGGTGTTCCTATAATGTAGGAACCCTAATTGACCCAATCAACTCCCCATAGCCAGCCATATCNATAAACATTAATATTAAGTTATTAATATTTATAACTAATACTGATATATAAGTTTATAACTACACTAATAGTATAATATTGATACTATTATATAGTCTAATATATTATATAGTTATACTAATTCATTATAAGTTTATAACTAATACTAATATATTAATTTATAACTATACTAATAGCATAATATTAATACTATTATATAGTCTAATACTGATGCCCAAATATATATCCTGAATAAAGAAGAATTTAAAATTAACAAACAATATCTCAAACAAGATTATATGAAGGAAGAAAACGGTCACAAAAGATTAGTATTTTTCTCAACTTTTACAAAAATAGAAAGATATTATATTCAAGAAAGATATTATGAGTATTTAGAAAAAATATAGATTAATATACCATTTTTTCCATAATTTGAAATTTATAAATTAAATCAATTGTCTACCATACGGCGGTATAACTAATATATGTATTAATTAGACATTTTGTTGGTGTTTGGTATTAACTAATATATATTAGTTAATGTATGTATTAATTAAACACTTTGTTGGTGATCCGGTTCAATTCAAAGAAAGAACCAATGATTTACTGATTAATTTAAAATGTCATCAATTATCTTATTTTTATTGGTATAAAGATGTATTTCTAACTATACACTTTTATGTTATTCATCAAATTTTCTAACTCAAGTCTTAAAGTATAATCTAGACATTTTAGATTATAAAGGTCACGAGAACCAACACTATAAGCATAATAATAATCCATCACAAAATATATCATTCAAAGTTAAACAGTAAAATAAAATATAATAATAAAATATAATAATATAACAATAAAATATAATAATATAACAATATAATCGCTAATGACTCTAATACTAAAGACGTAAATTTCAAGTAATAAATAAATATTAATAATAGTTTAATGATAATAAAAGGTGGTAAAACCAGTCATATGCATGAAAGTAGGTAAAATAGACAGTATAACCGAGCATATGCGCGAAGAAGTAAATAATATAGAAAAGATATACAAAATCAACTTCATTAAAGACATAATACTTACAAGGAGACTAATTCTCAGAAGAGTTGAAAGCAGGATACATGAAGAAATGAGAGTTTACAAATGATAGATTTTAGAGAGTGGGGAAGACTTGAGTGAGGAAGACTAGTGAGGAAGACCAGAGAGATTTGGACGAGAGAAAAAAGAGGCTTCAGATGAGAGTTTTTGAACGCCCTTATTTCTTTATGAACTCATTTATATAGACACTAGAACAGTACAAAACAGTAATTCTAATAATACATGAATAATATCAACCGACACTAGAATAGTACAGAACAAAAATTCTAATAATACATGAATAGTATCAATACTTGAACTTGAGCAGTATATACAAAGTCATTTGTCTTCATTCTTTTGAGGAGATAATATTTCTGACAACTTCTATCTGTCATACTGACTAATCGAGAAAGTAATAATCTTCTGGAATCACATAATCTAAGGGTTATAATTTGCTAATTCCAGATCAAACGGGTTTTGAGAATTCATCAGATGTATTGGATGGTAATGTGAGTAATCTTGAGAAGAAGAGGCGGCTGTGTTATCCTGAGAATGAGAGGTATGTTGAGAATTATAGGCCTGATGGTCTGAGGATAATGCAAGTTGCTGTAATGGAGATAATCTGACTAGATGTTGTGCATCTTCATCATCATCGCTATCTGAAATTTGTGACATTGCTTTGGCTAATTATTTTCAAATCTTTCTTGTTGGTAATGAATGCTAATTGTGCCTAAAATCTACTTTGCTGGACTAGAACTTCTGGAGTTTTGATAATTTTTTAATGCATTTTTAAGAAATGGTCATAATTGTATTTTTCTCACCATTTGACAGAAATTTGGCGGGCTAAAAACATAATGGTTTTGTGAGAAGGATGAGGTTTGATCATGTATTCTCATTTCATAATCCAATTTAAATTTATCTTGCAGAAGAAAAGAAGANGATACGAAACATCTACCAGCTTTCTTAAAATTAAATCAGACTTTATTTGAAAGAAAATATTATAAAATTTCAAATAAAGTTTAAGAGTGTATTTAGATATTAAAGTGAGTTAAGTTGAATTGAAATGATAAAATATTGTTAGAATATTATTTTTTAATATTATTATTATTTTAAAATTTAAAAAAATTAAATTATTTATTATATTTTATATTGAGATTTAAAAAAATTATAATAGAGTTGAAATGAGTTTAGAATCTAAATTCACCCTAAAAATACTTGTAGTTGCTATTTGTTTTTAAACTAGTTGGAGGGCGCATGCAAGGCACGTACACAATTCTCCTTGTTCATTGTTCAATATATATAAAAGAAGTATCATTCATAGAATCATAGCATTTAACAATTAGATCAACCCCCCAGTGACTCTACAATACTTTGTCTACACGCACAAACTAATGCTGTATTCAACTGGAAACGGCACGTGAAGATATGACATACCAAAAATTAAAGAGAACATAAAAAACCCATGGTCTGCCCCTAAGAGAATCATCACTACCCTACAACTTATCCAGAACATCATATTTATCTCTCTTTGTATAGCATATCTTCACTTCAATTTACATCTGTAATATTTTTATCAGAAAAAAATGCCCCCACCAATACCTTTCCTGCAACTTACTCGTTGGACATTCAAATTCAGTAAGCCTCACCCAATGAAATTTCCATGGAAAAAAATTGAAAAAATAAAAAGAAGCCTAATTAATCAAAGCTAAAAGGGTGGCACTACAAAATGAAGAATAATACTAGGGTACTCTCTCTCTCTCGAGATGTTCGTTGGCGTACTCTCTCTCTCTCTCTCTATGCCTAAATTCCTCTCTTATTTCCGGTGCTTCTCGCCCGAAATAATCCAATAATCTCCTACTGTTATTTATTTCTTTTTCATCTTCATCATCTATTTCTCTTCCTTTTCTTTTCCTCTCTTTGGTTTGTTGGGTGTTCTTGGTTCTAGTTTTATTTGATGACAAGTCAGAAGATACATAGGTGTTATTTAGATAGTGAGTTAAGATAAAAGTTAAAAATTAAATAAAATATTATTAGAATATTATTATTTAATATTATTATTATTTTAGAATTTAAAAAAATTAAATTATTTATTATATTTTGTGTGAGAATTTAGAAAAGATATAATAATGAGATAAAATGAAACACTTCTTATATCCAAACCAAGCCTTATTAATCAGAAGATTTTTTAGTTTAAACGTGAGAATGCTCTACGGTGGAGGATTACGGAAAACAGTGAAGGGTCACTATGGTTGTGTTTGGATGTTGAACTGAATTGAGTTGAGTTAAATTGAGATGATAAAATATTGTTAGAATATTATTTTTTAATATTATTATTATTTTGAGATTTGAAAAAGTTAAACTATTTATTATATTTTGTGTTAGAATTTGAAAAAATTGTAATGATGAGTTGAGATGGGTTTATCATCCAAACGTACCCTAAGTTTATCTCTTTTGATGTTGCTGCTTTCGATTGGTTAGCATCTGTGGTGGGAGCTTGTGGAGCGTCTATTAGTTCCTCTGAGTTTCTAAAACTCGAAGGAAGGAGAATCAGGAGTTGGTGGCTCAAAGATGTCACAATAGTTTCAGTAGATATTTGTCTTTGTCGGAGTTTGGACAAGATAAAAGACGTGGGTTCATCGCTATACCATAAGGGGTAAAAGGTGAGGGGTGGAGAAGGTTTGAGGATTCGTTGTGTAAGATGGTTTCTTCTTCCTCTATTTCAGGCGTGAATCACATAGGACCTGAGATGGTGTCATCATCTTCTCATGTTGATGAGGGAAGTAGGGGGAACTTTGTGGAGGTTCTGAAGAAGTCGCTACCGAATATGGTGGACAGTAGGGAGGTTCGTGGGGCGACTGGTGGGAAGATTTTACACTCAGGAGGGTAGTCGACGCAGAAGACTATTCATATTCTCATGGGTGATGGTGTGGTTTCCAAAGAAGGCACGTTAGGGACTGGGAATGATTTATCGCTGAAGGCCATGTAGGAGGCGCTATTAGACAAAGATTAAAGTAGATTTTATGCTGAAATGGGTAAAGTCAAGTTTGGGCCGTGGGGGCCTTGATGGACGAAATAACGGGCTGGTGGAATCACAGAAAGGATTATGGGTGATGGGTTGATATCAAGTGTGGGCTGCAAGAAGAGTAATGATCAGAAGGTTAAAAGTGTAGTGAATGGGTTGGGCCTGGTTAAAAGCATGAAACGGATGTAGAAGATTAAAAAAAAATTCAGTGTATTGGGTGTTTTAGTTCCAATTTCTTCTTCAAGCTCNGATATCAAGTGTGGGCTGCAAGAAGAGTAATGATCAGAAGGTTAAAAGTGTAGTGAATGGGTTGGGCCTGGTTAAAAGCTTGAAATGGATGTGGAAGATTAAAAATAATTGTAGTGTATTGGGTGTTTTAGTTCCAATTTCTTCTTCAAGCTCGCTGACATCGATACTTGCCCCGTTCATCTTGGAAGCATCACAGAATATTTCGTCGATCTTCGGCGACTCTCTGGTGGTGTGACGGAAATAGTTTTGTCGCCGGAAGTAGAAGAGGGTGAAATAATGCTTTGGGATTCCGATAAGGAGGTGTTGAGTGGATGGTTGTTTAAACCGTTGATGTCTCTCGCTCTGCTAGTTAATCGTGTGCATCTTTTGGATTGGGTTCCTATGTCATTAAAGCCCATTCTCCCAACTGATAATTTTTTGAATGCTAAGATGGTCGATAGCTTGGTGGTGGTTGATTCTAGAAATCTGCATTAGGAGTATTCACATGGAGAGGATTCTGTTGAGCCCAGTTTATAGTTGGAGATATATGAGGGGGAATGCTCTGATGAGAATGTGGGTAGTCCGACTCCTCTTCGTACCCTCCCGCCTCATACTTCAACCAGATTAGCATCGGACTGGGTTTTAAAAAATGTTGAAGAAGTACAGGCATGTGTGGGGATATCTTGTGTTGGTTTTGAAGAGCAATTTAAGGCTCTTCTTGTGTCTATCGAAGCTGGTCGTTCCTAGGTTCTGAAGTTAGCTTCTAAGAAGGAGAGGGAATTAAGAAGATAATAATGTTCCATCAATTATGATTCAAAGAAAGGCAATGTTAGGAGGGACAAATGGAAAGGGAGGGCATCTATTGTTTCTCATGCAACCTAAGATTATCTCTTGGAATGTGAGGGGAATCAATAATGTTAACAAGCGTCTTCGCAAAAGGTCTCTCCTTCGTAGTTGGAAGATTGATATCGTTTGTTTACAGGAAATGAAGCTGAGTTTTATTGATAGAAGTATTATCAGTAGTTTGTGGGGGTGCTCCTTCGTGGGTTGGGCTTATTTGGCTTATTCGGGAGCTTCAGGTGGTGTTCTTTTGATGTGTTATTTAGTATTGGGCATTTTGCTGTGGCATGTTCTTTTAAAAATATTGAAGATGGGTGGAAATGGGCTTTTGCGAGAGTATATGGGCCAAATTTGGACAGGGACAGATTCTTCTTATGGGAGGAATTGAAGGGTTTGTATTATTTGTGGGATTTGTCTTGGTGTATGTGTGGAGATTTCAAAATTATTCGATTCCCTAGTGAGCGTTTAGGAGACACTAGTATGCCGTCTGCTATGGAGGAGTTTTCGGAGTTTATCTTTGATTTGGATTTTTTGGAGCTTCCCTTGTAAGGGGAGCATTCACTTGGTCCAACAACAGGAGCTGGTTGAGACTGGATAGATTCTTTATGTTTCCATCTTGAGAGATTCATTTCCTTAAGCTATGTTATAAGAGAATGTCTCGTGTTTGTTCAGTTCACTTCCTTATTATGCTAGATTGTGAAGGTATACACATGGGGGTTGACAGTATTTTAAGTTTGAAATACACGGCTTGGTGCCGATGGGTTTGCGGATAGGGTTAGAAGCTGGTGGACTTCTTATTAGTTTATAGGAACTCTTAGTTTTATTCTTGCAAGTAAACTAAAGGCCTTGAAGAATGATTTAAAGAAGAGGAATGTTGAAGTTTTTGGGAATATTAACAACCAGAAGAATTCCCTTTTGAAGGAGTTGCATGCTCTGGAGGATGGGGAAGAGATTAAGGCTATAAATCAGTAAATCACTGATTTTTTCTTTGAATTGAACATGATCACCAACAAAGTGTTTAGTTAATACATACATTAAAGTATTTATAGCATCTTCTAATGGTAAACCATTTTCTATTTTAATCACTTGCATGTTTTCATCATGTTTATATGCAGTTAATATTTGTGTCTTTTGCTCATTTGAAAGGTAATGATCCTACCAGCCTTTTAATTGGCTAGTAAAACCTGTAACAATAATATGTGCTACTTGGTGTTCAGTTTTTCTATTACTTTTATAGACGTTAACAACCATAATCATTTCTTGAAAATAGTTTAATANTATTTATTTGTAAATTTAAATTTTTAAATTGGTTTTCAATATTACTAATTTTAGAATCAGATAATACATGTGAGTCTGTCTTGCTTAATATATTAATATGCGGTTGTTTTGAGGTAGATGCAGTATTACTAATAGTTAATTTTTCTAATTTATTAGAGATATGTTCCAATAAATCATTTTTGTTTTTAGAAAAAATAGTTTTTAGATGAGATGAGATTTCATGGGTAACAGATAAAGGGGTTTCTTTTGCTTCTTTAATTGTAGGATTAATGGAAGATGTTGATGTCGTGTTTCGCAGCCTGAACAGTTCCACAAAGCCCAAGCTCCTTGGTGCCTGCAACTAAGAAGAAAGAGAGGCTCCCGTGGCCTCCGATGTCACTCTGATGCCTAAGTCAGTGGGTAGTTCTCTGGTGATGGAGAAGGAAATACAGAGCAAAGTAAAACAATTATGTAGGTTGAATCAAGAGTCTCCCGTAGGAGGGTTATCCCTTATTTATACCTGATTCAGGTCCTTCCGTTGAGGGAGATTGTGGCGTGTCAAACGTCAGGCCTGCCACCACTCATTCTCTGTCGCCTTAGTGGGTGTTAGTTTGCGGCTTAGCAGGAGATCGCGTCGTGCCTGTCGTCCTACGTCTGTCTGGCCGCCACTTCTCTGTCATGCCAGGAGGTGTCAGATTGAGGGCAAGCCGTCCTTGGCTCGTGGGTAGGGCTGTAAATGAACCAGTCTGTTCGATAGTCCGCTCGGTACTCACTCGGTTAAGCTCGAATCGAACTCGACTTGTGGAAAAAAAAGCTCATTTGTGAAAGCAGATACCCGCTCGATTTGTAAATGACACATACCCGACAAAACTTGACTTGACTCAACTAAGGCTCGTTAAGGCCCGTTCGTTTATGCTCGTGTCAGCTCGTTAGTTCGACTCGATTAAAACTCATTCATATATTGATAAATATATATATACACCTATATATATATACATATATATATATATGTATTAGCTAATAATATAAGCATACCACTTTTATAATTAAATATATAATATGTAATCTAATTACTTATGTCTATATAGTGAATATATTTTATAGGTATATTTTATAATTTGTATAATAATTAGTCGATAATTTAATAATTTCATATACTAGTATGTGAGAACCATATATGAAATAGATATATGCTATCATATTAAGTGTATATATTAACAATATATACACACATATAATATATTGTTATTTTGGATAAATATGAACTAATTAGATATTAATTATTTATAATTTTGTAAAAATTTTATAATTCAATAGAGGTTATATTTGTTAATAGTATAAATTTAATATTAGATTTTTTATTTTTTTTATTAATTATTAAATCTTATTCAAAAAATAATAAATAAACAATTCGAACTCGAACGCGTTTGTGGGACGAGCTCGAGTTAAGAGTTAAGCTTATCGAGTCGAGCTCGAACATAGAATAAAAATAATCTTGAGCTCGACTCGACTCAGCTCGATTACAACTATACTCATGAGACAATCCGTCGCATGCCAGATTCCTTGACACTGACCTGGGTTGGCTCGTGCCTTGGATCCGTGACTCTTGGACCGAGTGCATGCTGATGATGTGCTCATCCGGCCTGGCGATTAGACTTACTAATTTGCAGACCCCCGAAGCATTCCTCTCGATCCTCCCGGGTCTTGAGTCGACAGACCAATCTTGACAGGGCTTGCGCTTACTTCCCGATCATCTCACCCTGGGTTTTTGGCTCCCCTACTCTGGCCTAGGCTTCGTGGTTGGGCTTTCCTAGGCTCAGGCCCTTATGGGGTGGGCCTCCCCTCACAGTACCTCGTGAATTCCTACCACGGACACGGGGTGGGAATTCCATTCTTTCTCATTCAGGTCAGCTCCTTTGGCTCCCATCGCTTCAAGTCTCTTGAAGCCCTTCTCTCGCCGCTTCTAATTTTTCCGACTTGGTGCTTTTTAGTTTGGCTTCCCAAGGGCTAACGAGATGTGCGAACTGCTCCTCGTTCCCGAGGGTCAGTAAATGCGTCTTTTCGTCCCTGGTGATCGTCCTGTTTCACGAGGGNAAGCTCGACAAGCCAAAGCTCGGCTCGACTCAGCTCAATTACAGCTCTACTCATGGGACAATCTATCGCGTGCCGGATTCCCTGACACTGACCTGGGTTGGCTCGTGCCTTGGATCCGTGACTCTGGGACCGAGCGCATGCTGATGGTGTGCTCATCCGGCCTGGCGATTAGACTTACTAATTTGCAGACCCCCGAAGCATTCCTCTCGATCCTCCCGGGTCTTGAGTAGACAGACCAATCTTGACAGGGCTTGCGCTTACTTCCCAATCATCTCACACTGGGTTTTTGGCTCCCCTACTCTGACCTGGGCTTCGTGGTTGGGCTTTCCTAGGCTCGGGCCCTTATGGGGTGGGCCTCCCCTCACAGTACCCCGCAAATTCCTACCACAGACATGGGGTGGGAATTCCATTCTTTCTCATTCCGGTCAGCTCCTTTGGCTCACGTCGCTTCAGGCCTCTTGAAGCCCTTCTCTCGCCGCTTCTAATTCTGCCGACTCGATGCTTGTTGGTTTGGCTTCCCAAGGGCTAACGAGACGTGCAAACTGCTCCTCGTTCCTGAGGGTCAGTAAATGCGCCTTTTCGTCCCTGGCGACCGTCCCGTTTCTCGAGGGCTAATGAAAAGTGCGAACTGCTCCTTTGACTGCTCTGACATCTTACTAGTGTGTGTTGCACATTCCTTCGCCTCCTCGGCTGCCACACGTGTCGCCTCCTTTGGCGTCATTTCACATCCTGAGCCTCCTCCCACCATTTTCTCCCCTATTTAAGCCGTTCACCAACCCCATCTTTCTTTCTTTTACCTTTGCCTTCCCATCTGTTGTTCACTACTTCGTCTTCCTTCTTTCGCTCCCAATTTCCCAGCTATTCTCCTTTTCTTCCCTTCCTTTCGTTTGACAGCCCTCGCCTTGCACTTTCAATGGCTTCCATTGACGTTGTTGCTTCGTTCTTTGGGGGAAAATGCTGGGTTTCCTCTGTTAATGGCGCTGACCTTAGAGCGTTTCGCTCTAAGTATGGGATCCCTCTTCGGTGGTTTTGGAGATGCCACAGAGTGAACATGCAGTGAGCTTTGATGGCACTACGACGAGGGTCGCTCTGTTACAATTGATGTTTGCCAAAGGCCTTCGCCTCCCGTTCTGCCGTCTTGTTTGGGAAGTCTTGAATTTCCTTGGATTGGCCCCAGTGTAGCTATATCCGAATGCGTGGCGCCTCTTGATTTCCAGTTGCATCATCTACAGGATGGTGCTGCGCAAGACCCCCAAGGAATATCCCAACTTGACACCTCGAGAATTCTTTAATGCATATCGACTCGTCTACCGCCCAGGCAATATTGTCAGCTTCCAAGCCCGATCCTCTGCTCGCAAGATAGCTTCACTCGAGCAGCGTCACTCGAGCATCAAAGAATGGTCGCGCAAGTTCTTATTCGTGTCCGGCCCAAGCTAGGAGTACCCTGAAGGGAGGCCCCTCACCAAGAGTTCCCCATTCAGGCGTGTTAGGGGTATCCTCCATCAGCCGAGAGCTCAGAGCTCACCCTCAACCGGAGGGAGGAGGCTTGATATGAATTGGTTACGGCCTGGGTGAGGTCTCACCGGGAGAGTCGAATACCGATGTGATACTCTCTGGCGAAAACATCCACGGCTACATGACGACTCCCGATCGCTTGTTCGCCGTGGGAAGAAATTTCCTGGGCAGTGTCCCCCCCTCACCGAAAGAGAGCCACACGCCCTTTCGGTGGTTAGGCCAAATAACCGAGGGTGCGCCACGACTCTCCCCTGCCTGGCAGTATTGCCAGGGGTTCTACCTTATCCAAAGGCCTGGTCGGAGAGCCCAGAGTGCGCGCCAGCTCATCTCAGCTCCAAGGATCTTCCCGCGCAAATGTTCCAACTCCCTCGTCATGGGGGACCACATTCTTTTCGAGGGGTCCAGTTCCTGCTGATGGCCCTTCTGCCTCAACCAGCTCTCGCGCCACCGAGCCCTCTCAAAGCCCGTTGCCTCGCTTCGAAGAAGACTTGGAGGCTTGCGACCTTCAGGCATCATTCTTCGCCTCCCAGGCACACCCGTTTCCCCAAGAGCCCAGCTCGTTTATAACCTTCTCCTCTTTCGAGGATACGCTTCAGGAGGAGACTGCCGCCGGGTTTCTTCAAGAGAATTCACCGACTGGGCTACAAATGGCTGAGCTACCTCCCTTCGAAGATTCGGCCCTTGGGTGAATTGAAGACGAGGGGAACGAGACATCCCCGGGGTCCGGGCCTCGTGAAGGGGTGTGAAATTCTTTGCTCACCTCTAGTTCTGGGGGCAGCGAGTCGGCCCCCGCGCCAAGCCCCTCCTAAATTTCTACCAATATAAATGTTCCCAGGGGCGAAGTGCGTGACGAAGGTGACTCGATCCGCGAACCAGGACTGCGAGAGACAGAGCCTGGCCCCTTTGGGACCGAAAACCCTAAAGGGGGGCCAAATGGGTTTCCCTTTCAAGACGAAGAGGGATGGAGTGTTGGAGGCGACAATGGTGAGGATCCAGTTCCCGACGCTTCTCTAGCCTTGGTCAGGATCATGCCGGACATTCCTCCCCGGTTATCGATCTGAGTGACGACGACGATTCCCGGGTTTCGACTCTTGCGACTCCCGAGCCATGTGATCAGACTTGTGAGTCTCTCCTTAATTTTTCTTGGTAGCTGGTGAATGCCGGGCCTTCATCTTCTTCGGGAGCAGAGGGTTCACTGCCTCTGACCTCAAGTCTGGACTAAGACTGGGCCAATGCTTCGGAGCGTGTCGGCCGTCTGTTGAGGCCCCTATTTGCCCAAGTATGCTTACTCTTTCCAGACTTGTTTCTTTTTTTACTGCAGCTAACATCGTTCGTGACTGAACCCCCCCTTTTCTTTTTGCTTCCTATCTTTGTAGGCCGCAGACCAACTGGCCGGTATGATTGGGAACGAACTAAGGGAGCTGGAAGAGACCAACCGGGGGCTCGGTTCCTTGGGGCGCTTCTGCTACTTTAAACTGAAGCAGGTGGCTCGGCCAATTAAAGAATTAAAGATCAAGCAGAAGGTGCTGGTGAAGGAGATAATGCTCCTTAAGGACCAGAACTGGGACCTGGAGGTTGCTGTTGAGAGGTAAAAGGAGAAAAAGAAAAGGTTCAAAGGCCTCATTCACGACTTCGAGCTGGAACTGTCTCGTTTGGCCTCAGAGAAGAAGGGGCCCGAGGAGGCTCGCATTTCCTCTGAGCGGAACCTGATCACTCGGGAGGCTTAGCTGAGTGCTTCCCAGACACAATTGGAGTTGGCCCGGGAGGAGTTGTTGAGGTCCCGGGAGGAGACGAAGTCCCTCCGGAAGGAGGTTGAAGAGTTTTGCTAGGGTCAGGCCTCTGCAGCGGGGCATCATTCAAAGTTGTTGTTTGAGACCTTTAGGCATTCTCACAAAGCCCGGCACTTAAGAGATCAGTTATGACGGGCGACTGCATGGGTTGGCGAGCTAGTGCAGTCGGGGATCTAGAAGAATCTCGATCTCCTATCGCGTGACTAGGAGACTGCCAACTTGAAGTCTCAATTGGGCGATGTCGACAGGTTCGCCAAAGAGATTCGTTCCCAGATCACGAATACTAACGCCATCCGGGATGTCGCTTGGTCCTATGGCTACATCAACTACCTGAAGAGAATGTAGCAACACCTGCTACAGCATCCCGAGCTGGACTTGCGCACCTTGTCCTTAAAGTCTCTGCCTCCCGGTCCTGAAGAGCAGGCTTTTGTTAGAAACTTTGGGAAGCCTGGATATCCCCCGTTCCTCTTGGGCGCTCCTTCTGCTCTTTCATCCTAGCAATAGGCTTTTCGTGTCCTTTTTGTAATAGTTACATATGTATTTTCTTTGTTTGGTGGGCACAGCCCCTTGTACTCTGTATAATGTAAATTTGATAATGTAAACGACTATGTGCTTTTGGTTCCTTTCTCTTGCCTTTTCCTTGTACTTCATTTTCTTTGTTTCCTACACGTTCCCGATGGCGCTCGGGCTGGGCTTCGAGATATTCGACTTAGTTTGGGTGGGGTCTAGTTCAGAGTCCATGGGGCAAGGAAGGCACCCCGCAGCGAGTCAAGGGACCTGTCTTATTGCTAGTGTAGGGACTCGACTTGGTTGGAGCGGGGTCCGATTCCAAGTTTTGGGACAAGGAAGGCACCCCGCAGCGAGTCAGGGACCCGTCTTCTTGCTAGTGTAAGGACTCGACTTTTATCGAGTCAAGGGACCCGTCTTCTTGCGAGTGTAGGGACTCGACTTAGTTAGGGCGGGGTCCGGTTCTGAGTCCTGGGACAAGGAAGGCACCTCGCATCGAGTCAAGGGACCCGTCTTCTTGCGAGTGTAAGGACTCGACTTTTATCGAGTCAAGGGACCCGTCTTCTTATGAGTGTAGGGACTCGAGTTTTATTGAGTCGAGGGACCTGTCTTATTGTGAGTGTAAGGACTCAACTTTTATCGAGTCGAGGGACCCGTCTTTTTGCGAGTGTAGGGACTCAACTTAGTTGGGACGGGGTCCAGTTTTGAGTCCTTGGACAAGGAAGAAACCCCGCATCGAGTTAAGGGACCCGTCTTCTTGCGAGTGTAAGGACTTGACTTTTATCTAGTCAAGGGACCCATCTTCTTACAAGTGTAAGGACTCAACTTTTATCGAGTCGAGGGACCTATCTTCTTGCGAGTGTAGGGACTCGACTTAGTTGGGGCTAGGTCCGGTTCCGAGTCTTGGGACAAGGAAGGCACCCCGCATCGAGTCAAGGGGCCCGTCTTCTTGCGAGTGTAAGGACTCGACTTAGTTTTGTTTGTTTAATAGGAGATTTGTAAAGGAACATTTCATCATTCTCATTCATTCGTAATTGTTCATACATGTTGCTGCCACATATGGGGCGTGGTAAAGTCCCCTCCGTTCATCTCTATACATAGAACTTTTTCAAGTGTTCAACATTCTAGGGGTGAGGCAGGTCGCGCCCTTGGTTGTCTTTGAGGCGGTAGGAGCCGGGTCGGTTGCTCGTGGTGACTAAGTAAGGCCCCTCCCAGTGTGCTCCCAACTTTCCTTCTTCCGGGATGGTTACTTCCGCTTCTCGTAACACCATGTCGCCTACTTTAAAGGACTGTGGCCTGACTCATTTGTTAAAATATTGCTATGCCTTTCGCTTGTTATTTGCCGTTCGGATGGCTGCTTCCTCACTTCTCTCTTCCAGGGCATCCAGGTTCTCTGCTAGCCTCTCATTGTTTGTGTCTGGGTCAAAGTGCTGGACATGGAAGTTGGGTATTTCGACCTCTACAGGAATTACAGCTTCACTCCGGTAAGTGAGAGCGAAGGGTGTTTCGCCGGCGAGGTTTCAAACGGTAGTTAGGTATGCCCAAAGCACGCTCGGGAGCTCTTCTGCCCATGCTCCCTTGTGTGCCCCAATCCTTTTCTTGAGGGTTGAGAGGAAAGTCTTGTTGGTTGCCTCAGCCTGTCTGTTGGCCTGGGGGTGGCCCGGTGAGGAGTACTTACCTTAATNCCCCCCCCCCCCCTCTTGGTACTAGAAAGGGGCCAATCAAATCCAGCCCCCATTGCGCAAAGGGGCCATAATTGTGGTCAGTTCCCCTGCCGGACAGTGGGGGATTGGTCCGTGCTCCTGACACTTTATGCATTTTATGGCGAATTCCTCGGCATCTCTGAGGGTACCGCCCTCCCTCCTAAATGGCTTCCACAAATTCCTTCGTGGATTTTAGTCAATACATACTGGGCTTCGTCTAGTGAGATGCACCTAAGGAGCGGCTCGGAAAAACCCCTTTTGTATAGTATCCCTTCAAGCAGTGTGAATTGGGCCGCCCTGTTCTTGACCTTTTAAGCTTCCTCTAGATTGCTGGGCAGTTGTCCTTCTTGCAAGAATCTTCGGATGTCCATTGCCCATTCAGAAGGGGCTAGGGTTGTAACAGATACTTCCTCCCCGATGGATGAGGCTTCGACTGTCCTGATCACGGTGTGTTCTGGAAGTTGGAGTTCCTCCTGCCCAGACGCAGCCTTGGCCAGACAGTTTGCCTTCTTATTTTCCATTATTGGAATCTGTTGGAGGTTAAAGTAGTGAAAACGATCACGCTCGTTGCAGACCAATTGGAGGTATTTCTTCAACCTTTCCCCCTTTATAGCGAACTGCCCTAGAACCTAGCTGACCACGACTTGTGAATTAGCTCTCACTTCTATCTCCTCTGCTCCAAGTAGTCGCGCAATCGTCATCCTCGTCAGGAGCACCTCATATTCGGCCTCATTATTCGTTACTTTGAAGGCCAGCCTGATTACATAACTGTGCTCCTTTCCCTACTCGGTGACGATGTGCACCCCTGCTCCCCTGCCAGCCCGGCAGGACGAGCCATCAACTTAGACCTGCCAGGGTTTTCCTTGCGGTGAGGTTGATACCTCTTTTGGGAAGTTGGTGAACTCAGCAACAAAATCCGCCAGTATTTGTCCTTTGGTCGCGATTCTGGGCTGGTACTCCATGTCGAACTCACTAAGCTCGATTGCCCATTTGACTAGCCGCCCTGAGGTGTCTAGTTTTTGGAGTACCTGCTTGAGGGGGTGGTCGGTAAGCACTCTAATTGGGTGTGCTTGGAAGTATGGCCTCAGTCTCCGGGCTGTAACAATGAGGGCGAATACCAGCATTTCCGTTCGGGGGTATCTTGCTTCCGCGCCCCGGAAGGCTTGGCTCATATAGTACACGGGATGCTACCCGTTTCACGGACCAGCGCCACTGATACTGCGTGTGGGGACACCACCAAGTAAACTCAAGGTCTTTCCTGGTCTCATTTGGCTCAGTAGCGGGGCGGTGGCTGAGATACAACTTTAGGTTCGTGAAGGCTTTCTCACATGCCTCATCCCAGTTTTGTGCCTTCCTCAGGACCTTGAAGAAAGGTAGGCATCGGCCGGTGGATCAGGCGATGAATCGGTTTAGGGTTACCACCTTCCCGGCTAGTTTCTAGACTTCATGGACATTACGCGAGGAAGGCATTGTCATCATCGCTTCTATCTTTTCAGGATTTACTTCGATCCCTCTTTTTGAGACCATGTATCCCAAAAATTTACTTGTCTCTACCCGAACGCACATTTCAACAGGTTAAGCTTCATCCAGTACTGTCGGAGGACGGAGAACGCTTTTCGTAGGTCTGCCAAATACTTCCAGGTTTCTTTGCTCTTTACCAATAGGTCGTCCACGTATACTTGCATGTTGCGGCCAATCTGTTGTTTAAACATTCAGTTGACCAGCCTTTGGTAGGTGGCTCCCGCATTTTTCAGTCTGAAGGGCATTACCTTGTAGCAATAGAGCCCTCGGTTGGTGATGAATGTTGTTTTCTCTTTGTCGTTCGGATTCATCCTTATCTGATTGTACCCAGAGTAAGCATCCATAAAGTTGAGGAGGGGATGTCCTGCTATTGAATCCACTATCAGATCGATGCGCGGTAGAGGGAAGTTGTCTTTTGGGCAGGCCTTGTTCAGGTTGGTGAAGTCTACACACATTTGCCACTTGCCACTAGGCTTTTTTTACCAAAACCACATTTGAGAGCCATTCCGGATATTGGACTTCCCAGATGAACCTCGCAGCAAGGAGTCAATCCACTTCTCCGGCTATCGCCCCATACTTCTCAGCGCTGAAATTGCGTCGTTTCTGCTTTACTTTTCGTGTCGTCGGGTCGACGCAGAGCCGGTGCTCAATAATGGAGTTGCCAATCCCGGGCATGTCTTCATAGCTCCAAGTGAATACATCTCGGTGTTTGATAAGGAGAGATATTAGCGTTGCTCTCATATCCAAGTCTAGTCTAGTGTCGATCCAGACCTACGGTACAAACTCCTGCTGGTCTACTTTCACGAGTTCCAGCGGTTCATTGAGTGTGGCCTATTGGAGGGCCTGCTCGTCACGGACTTCCCTGTCCCACTCTGTCAAGATTGGGGGTGATCCAGGTTTGGGCATTTCTTCTGGTGCTTCAATGCCCACCACGACTCGTGCCTCATGTCTCATCTCCTTGTCATAGCCTTCCCGAGCTAGGACCTGTTCGCCGCAGATTTTGCAGACTCTCGAGTCGGTGGGAAACTTCACCTTAAGGTGAACGGTAGACGTCACCGCCTTCAAGCTATTCAAGTTTGGGTGTCTTAGTATGGCATTGTACGAGGACGGGGCCTTCATAACTAAGAAATCGGTCATAGTGGTTGCGATTCTGGGCGCCGTTCCCGCCAAGATCGAAAGATTAATGACCCCTGCTGGATGAACGACATCCCTCGTGAAACTCTTGAGGGGCATTGGGGTCGGGCATAGCCGTTCCGGATTGATACCCATTTTGATAAAAGTGTCCCAAAACAGGATATCGGCCAAACTGCCGTTGTCGATCAGGATTCGTTGGGTCCGGAAGTTCGCCATCTGCATCGTCATCACTAGTGCATCATCATGCGGGTGGAGGATGCCTTCTGCATCTCTTTCATCAAATGTTATAGCAACACCTCCAGTACGTCGTTATGGTCTGCTTTCACCCTGTAACGTGCCTGCCGGGTGTGTGCCCTTTGGGCCGACAAGGTAGCTCCTCCTCCTGCATACCCTCTTGTGATAGTGCTGATTTCTCTAAGCGGCCCATCCTCCATGGTGGGGCTTCTTCGCCTGCCATCCCTGGCCTCTCGTTGTCTTGGGACTTCTCCCTACGGGAAGTTTGGGCTCCTATCTCCGGACCGGTCCGTTTCTTTCCCTGTCAGACTCGCCTAGTTCTTTTGTTCTACTTTTTTAATTTTCTTTAGGGCATAGCAGTCGCGCATGCTATGTCGGTTGTTCATGTGATACTCACAAAACGGGCGGCTCTCCACCTCACGGGGGCGTTCTCCTTTGGGACCCTTGCAATGGTTTCCTTCCACTGCCAAGTTGGCGTGGGCACGGCTTGCTCCTTGGGTCTGAGCTGGTGCTTCTCTCTTCCTCTTCACATCCGACGCTCCCCACCTCTCTCCTCCACTATTAGCACATTGCCCTGACGCCTTTATGCCAGCCTGCTCCAGCTCAAACAGTCGAGGGGCCGTCAGGGCTTCCAAAGTGTCTTCTGCATTAATGAACTCATCTGCCCAGTCCATGAACTGTCTCAGCGTGGTGGGGGTCTTTCGTACTATTTCGGTCATGAACGGATTCAGCAGCTAGATACCACCCAGGAGCGCTACTAACATGATGTTCTCATCCTGGTCGTCTGTGGTCATGTGTTCCCGATTGAATTGTGAGAAGTACGACTTCAGATTCTTGCCATCTCGTTGCTTGACTGTCAGGAGGAGGCCGCGAGGCGTCTCCTCTTACGGCTAGCCAGAAATTGTGTCATGAAGAGACAAGCAACCTCCTCAAAGCTTCCTATTGTTCTTGATGACAACTGTAACACCCCGTATTTTAGTGTATTTTTAATTGAATGATTATTTGCTATTAATTTAAAAATTGATTCTCTTGTTTTAAATTTTTAAATTTTAGTGGGTTTATTTTTATGATTTTTAATTTGTGAAAATTAAATTTGACATGTTTTCCTTAATATTAATAATTGTTATGCATTTAAATTTCTCTTTATTTTAAATTAGTTTATTGTTTGGTTTAATTATTTTATTTTTATTTAATCACTGCATTTGAATTATTTTATTTAACTTGATATTTTGAAATCGTTTTCGTTTGATCATTTTTGTGACCCAAGATGTGAGGGTTAGACCTCATTTCTTTCCCTCCATTTTTCTTTCCTCTTCTTCTTTTCTTCTTCTTCTTCTTCTTCTTCTTCTTCTTCTTCTCTCTCTCTCTNCTCTCTCTCTCTCTCTCTCTCTCTCTCTCTCTCTCTCTCTCTCTCTCTCTCTCTCTCTCTCTCCTTTCCTGCGCGCAAAGATCTTCTCTCCCTCTCCCGTGCGATTCCTTCTCCTCCACCCAGCCCCCGCTGCGTGCCACCGTGTACCTCACCGCCCAGCCCACCTCCTTCCCCACCCTCCGACGACCACCACCCTCCAACCTCAGCTCCTCTCGCGCCACTGTGAGTCCCCAAGCTCGACGCAAAGCCGCGACGTTCCTTGTGCTCGTGCCACCTCCGACCACCATTTCTTCACCACTTCATCCTTGACCTCCTAGCAACCCAATGCACCCAACCCCAACTCCGATCCGCCACCGGTGAAACCCCACCAACTCCATTTCCGATTTGGGCATATTTGCACTTCAACCACCCTCTACGCCGCCACCCACGGCCAACCACCACCACCACCACCACTAGCTTCACTAACATCCCTAAGTCTTACCTTAGCAATCTTGGGTCTTGGTTTGTCTCCGTTCAAAAGTGGATTTTTGAGACCCACGGCCACAGTGTATTTGGCACTGTTTTGGTATTGCGTTGCCGCTTCTTGCAACTCCGTGATCCTTCAAAAATTATATTATAACATTGTAAGTATTTTTCCAAAGAATTTTTGAGATTTAAATGTATTTCTACGCCAACTCATATTTATTGTAAATTGGTTGGTTGTGCCGGACTGAATCCGAGGAGTAAGGGGGGTCGGTTGGATTGGATGATGGAGTTGTTTGTGTGATTGATTTATGCCATGAGATTTGTTGGCTGTTTCGGGTTTAAATATTGGTGTTTTGAGTTTGATGTTGGTTATGATAGATATTGGTGATTTTAGGAAGTGATGATATATTTTAAGATTATGACGGTTTTAAGTTTTGAGGAATTAAAATAGGTTATTTTAGAAGCTTAGGGTTAAATATCGAAATCCGCGATTGATTGAAAATTTACTAAAATTATGTGATTATTTTTATAAGTGACAATTTATAGTCGACTTGACATTTTTGAGAAAAATTCTGAAAAGCTAAGTTGTCCAGGTAAGCGGGGTTCCTATGTTGGATTTGCATAAAAATAAAATGGACTGAGGTTGATTTTTAAAAATAAGCATGTTTTGTTATGAAAAGAGATTTGAACTACCTCAGTTATCTGTTCTGCATTACTCATGAGATTCTGTTTAAGAATAAAGTATTTTCTGGCATGACTAGTGTAGACATGAGCTATTTTGCATTTTGCTTCTGAACTGTGCAAAAGAGAGCGAATATGAAAGTTTGTGCATAAAATTATGTTTTGTGATTTCTGAAAACTCTGTTATGTTATGAAGATGTTCTGTACTCTGATATGATATGATTTCTGAAAACTCTGTTATGTTCTGAAGGTGTTCCATACTCTGATATGATGTGATTTCTAAAAACTTTTGGTATGAAATTCTGAATCGGGATGTGGTTTGTGGATGGTGATCTATTTGACCTACCACGGGTGCTAATAGTGGCTTCTGTTTGGGTTGGTACCAACTATTCTGTTTTCTGGTGCACCCACTTTGGAAACAAAGTGGTTTTCAAGTGATCTTTCCTGTGTGCACACTCGAGGCTCTGAGAATAAATAAGGAGAAGATTCACATTTTGTTTTTGCTCGGTTAGCTACCGGGATTTGCACAACCCTACCACGGGGGTCAAACATGACCTCTGATGTGATATGATGCTTTGGTACGATGGTTGTCAGTTATGCTATGCCAAAAGAATTTGAATAAGAATATTTTTGAACTTTCACTCTGATATTTTTTATAACATGTTCTGATTCTGTATTCTGAAAATAAAGTGTTTTGTTCTGCATTCTGAAATTTGTAAATACTCATGTTTGCATACTAGTATATGTTTTCTACTTACTGAGTTGTTGATAACTCACCCCCCTCTTATCTCCAATATTTTCAGATGATTTTTGGATATTTCAGCTGAGGATCAGGACTATGAAGAATTGGGTGAGATGACTTAAGAATAATGGCTTAAGAATAGAAAGTTTTCGATGAGTATTGGTGATTTTTCATAATTATATTGTGGAAATGTGAGTTTAGGTGACATGTAGAGAAGTTGGTAATTTTTGGAGTTACTGTATTGATGATTTTATATACGAGTATGTGTGGTTAATTAAATTTGAAGTGTTTATGTTTGATTTGAAACTTTTGGAAGAGTATTAGCAATGTTGGAGTTGATTATCTGGTAAGATGAGTTAACTCTTCGGACCATCGGGGACGGGGCATTACAACAACCCCCGAAACCAGTTTCGGGCCGCTCCTTTCAGCATTAGTGGGAAGGCCCGACAGACGACCTCTCCCAGGAAGCCGTGTAAAGTCATGTGAGCCTTGAAAGTTTCCAGGTGCTCCAGCGGATCTTTGGACCCGTCGTACACTTCCGTCTGGGGAACTTTGAATTTGGGAGGAAGGGGCATAGCTAAGATTTCCTCACTGTAAGGGAGGTCGGAGCTGATCAGCAGCTAGTCTACGGTTGAAGGGGTCTATCCATCTTCTTCTCCATTTCTACACATTTGTCTCCCAACTCGCGGATTTTGAGTTGCATTTCGCGCCTCTCTTCTTTCGCCGGAATCTTTCGCGAACCTTCTTTCTCATTGCTGCTTGGCTCTGCCCCTCCCGCCAGCTCCTCATTCACGAACTTGAGGGCTGCGTTTTCCTGGCGAAGCGTCCCGGCTTCCTTCGTCAGTTTCCTGATGGTCTCCTCTAAGCTTGCAAGTCGTGCTTCCATTGTTTCTTCCTAGCGGTTGATGTCGTGTTTCTCAACTCGAATAGTTTCAAAAAGCCCAAACTCCTTGGTGCTTGCAACTAAAAAGAAAGAGAGACTCCCGTGGCCTCCGAGGTCACTCCAATGCTTAAGTCAATGGGTAGTTCTCTGGTGATGGAGAAGGAAATATAGAGCAAAGTAAAACAATTATGTAGGTTGAATCGAGAGTCTCCCGTATGAGGGTTATCCCTTATTTATACCTGATTCGAGTCCTTCCATTGAGGGAGATCGTGGCATGTCAAATGTCAGGCCTGCCACCACTCATTCTCTGTCGCCTTAGTGGATGTCAGTTTGCGGCCTAGCGGGAGATCACGTCGTGCCTGTCGTCCTACGTCTGTCTAGCTGCCACTTCTATGTCATGCCAGGAGGTGTCAGATTGCGGGCGAGCCATCCTTGTCTCGTGGGACAATCCATCATGCGCTGGATTCCCTGACACTGACCTGGGTTGGCTCGTGCCTTGGATCTGTGACTCTAGGATCGGGCGCATGCTGATGGTGTGCTCGTCCGGCTTGGCGATTAGACTTACTAATTTGCAAACCCCCAAAGTGTTCCTCTTGATCCTCCCGGGTCTTGAGTTGACAGGTCAATCTTGACCAGGCCTGCACTTACTTCCTGATCCTCTCGCCCTGAGTTTTTGGCTCCCCTACTTTGGCCTGGGCTTCATGGTTGGACTTTCCTAGGCTCGTGCCCTTCTGGGGTGGGCCTCCCCTCACAGGAGATATTTGAATTTCAATTCTTTCTAATTGTTTACTCATGGTTTTCAGATAGAAGTTGGTGTAATTGTTTTATTGGATTATATTATCTGTGTTTTTATCAATGTTTTTACCTTCTATTGTATTGTTGTGTTTTTTTATTGGTCAGACTAATATTTGAGTATTTCTCTGATTGAACTTGATGGTTTCAAAATGGAGGTATTCCTCATAAACAATTTGATTATTTTTTTTAATCCATTGGTTAGTAGTTATGTTTATAGTAGACAATTGATTTGATTTATAAATTTCAAACTATGTAAAAAAATATATATTAATCTGTATTTTTTCTAGATACTCATAATATTTTTCTTGAATATAATCTCTTTCTATTTTTATAAAAGTTGAAAAAAATACGAATATTTTGTGACTATTTTCTTCCTTCATATAATCTTGTTTGAGATCTTTTTTGTTAATATTAAATTCTTCTTTATTCAGGGTATATATTTGGGCATCATCTCCAACTACTTGTGAATATGTTGGAGAAGAAGGTTTATTTTTAGGATTATGAGATGTGGATGCCTTATCAGGATGGCTAACAACATATACTGGTGTATCAATAATATCTCTTGGAATAATTTTCCAAATATGTGAGTCTAGACTCTGGGATATGGTGTCAAAATGTTGAGATGTATTCCGAGAGATTGAAGTAAGAACAGATCTTGGTGTATGATAATTAGAAGGTGCTAGAGAAGAATAATGTGATAGAGATATTCTAAAAGGCTGAATAGCTATTTGGACTGTTTCCTCCGTTTTTTTATCTATATATTCAAGACCATATTTAGAATTATTTTCTACCTTAGGTAATGGAGTAATGTTCTCTAATTGCAATTCATTATGGAGAGTAATTAGATTCCGAGGCCTACTACATGTTTTTATTACTCGTAATTGGTATCCAAGACCTACTCCACCGGACATGTAATTCGAAGAAAGAGAACATATAGTAAGATCTATTTTTGCATCAGATGTATTATATGAATGAAATGTAGATGGATTATCTGAGTATGAAATATTAAACCATTTCTAAAAAATGATTATGGTTACTAACGTCTACAAAAGTAATACAAAAACTAATCACCAAGTAGCATATATTATTGTTACAGGTTTTACTAACCAATTAAAATGCTGGTGGGATCATTACCTTTCAAATGAACAAAAGATACAAATATTAACTGTATATAAACATGATGAAAACATATAACTGATTAAAATAAAAAATGGTTTACCATTAGAAGATGCTATAAATACTTTAATATATGTATTAGCTAAACAATTTGTTATTGATCTTGTTCAATTCAAAGAAAAAACTAGTAATTTACTAATTAATTTAAAATGTCCTCAATTATCTGATTTCAGTTGGTATAAAAATGTATTTTTAACTAAAGCTATGATTAGAAATGACTGTCAGCAGCCATACTGAAAGGAAAAATTCATAACCGGACTTCCATATTATTTCGCCCAAAAGGTACGAGAATCATTAGTCAAAACAGATAGTTCTATTGATTTTTAAAATCTTACATATGGTGATATAATAACTGCTATTAATAGAACTGATTTAACTATGTGTAACGATTTAAGATTAAAAAAAGCAAATGGATAAAGAAAAAAAATTTACTAAAAAAGAATTAGATACTTTCAGTGAACAGTTTGGTTATACTCCATTATTAGCCCATTCAAAAAGACACAAAAATGGAAAAAGAATTTATAAGAATTATTTTAATAAGAATTATTCTAACAAGAAATAAAAATATAAAAGACCTTATAAAAGAACAAAAATAAACAGATATATAATAAACCAATCATAAATCCCGAAAAGAGTAACAAAAAGAAAAAAAAAATTGTTTGTTATAATTATGGAAAAGTTGGAAATTATAAATCAAATTGTAAAGTCAAACAACAGATTAATGAATTAGATATATCTGAAGCATTAAAAGAAAAATTATTAAATATTTTTATACATTCAAGTGAAGAGGAAGAAAAATCTTCAAAAGAAGAATAAATTTATCATTTAAAAGAATCAAGTTTTTTAGAATAATTTTCTGATAGTGAATCTAAAGATGATGAGATACAAATCTGCAATTGTTTAGATAAAAATAATTGTATTTATAATAAGACCATTAATGTACTTTAGAAACAAGAATATATTCTATTAGAATTAATAGACAAAATTAGTGATCTCCAAGAAGGAAAGGATTACTTAGAAAAATTAAAACATATTTTTAATAATCAAAACACTTATGTAACATACTCAACACTTTACCATTTTTCAGAAATAGTAAAAAGATTTAAAACAATAAAACAAAAAATTACAATACAAGTTCTACAACAAGAAATTAATGAAATAAAACAAGAGATTAGAAATTTGAAAACATCTAATCTTAAACTAGAAGTTTCAAATGAACAATTATTACAAGAAATTATATTATTAAAAATAGATAAAAACGTAAATAATTATCATAATAAAAAACATAATAAAGAACAAAGAGATTGCTCAACAATAGTTATGAAGGACGAAAAAACAATTTTACTAATATCCCTTATAAGATAAATTTTCAGAAATGGTATACTGAAGTAACAGTCTCAATTAATCAAGAATTTTTCTTTACCACAATTGTCCTATTAGACACAGGAGCAGATTTAAATTGTATACAAGAGGGATTAATACCTTCTAAATATTTTTAAAAAACAAAAGATACATTATCCCAAGTCAATGGAACAAAATTAAACATAAATTATAAATTATCTAATGCACATATTTGTAATAATGAAATTTATTTTAAAACAACATTTATTTTAGTAAAAAATATTAACACCAAAGTAATATTAGGAAATCATTTCATTGTCTTACTTTACCATTTCTTTGTAACAGAAGAATGAATCTCTACTAAAATACTTAGTCAGAAAATTCAATTTAAATTCTTACTTCCCCCTGTATCAAAAGAAATTAACTCTTTAAAGGAAGTTTCATTAACTAGATAAATTAATTTTTTAACAAAAAATAGAATTAAAAGAAAGAAAAACAGATAAGTTTCTTAAAACAAAAATTAAAATATATAAGAATTCAAGAACAATTAAAAGACTCGTTATTAACTCAAAAAATTGATAATTTTAAAACTATAATTGAAAATAAAGTATGCTCTAACCTGCCTAACGTTTTCTGAAACAGAAACAATATATAGTCGAATTACCTTATGAAAAAGAATTTTCTGAAAAAAATATTCAAACTAAAGCTAGACCGATTCAAATGAATAATGAATTATTAGAATTCTGTAAAAAAGAAATTAATGATTTACTAACAAAATGAATAATTAAGAAGAGTAAGTTACCATGGAGTTGTGCCCCATTTTCTGTAAAAAAAAAGGCATAATTAAAAAGAAAAGTCCCTCGTCTAGTTATCAATTATAAACTTTTAAATAAGGTGTTACAATAGATTAGATATCCAATTCCTAATAAAAAAATTTATTATCGCGATTATATAATGCTATGGTATTTTCAAAATTTGGTATGAAAATTGAATTTTGGCAAATCGAAATTACTGAAAAAGACTATTATAAAATAGCATTGACGGTTCTCTTTGGATGTTATAAATAGAATGTTATGCCCTTCGGGTTAAAAGATGCTCATAATGAATTTCAAAATATTATGAATGAAATATTTACTCATTTACTCATTTTTTATAGTTTATATATATGATGTATTAATATTTTCCTCATCTATTGACAACATTGAAAATATCTAAATACTTTTGTCCAAATTATTAAATAAAATGAATTAGTCATTTCATCACTAAAAATAAAATTATTTCAAGAGAAAATCTGATTTCTTGGATATGAAATCTATCAAGGAACTATTACACCAATTAGCAGAGCAACAGGATTTGCTGATAAATTTTTAGATGAAATAAAAGATAAGTAACAAGTACAAATATTTTTAGGAATTCTCAATTATGTTACAGATTTTTATTAATCTCTCATACCATTTTATAAACCATTATTTAAAAGATTAAAAAATAATCCACCTTCATAGACAGAAAAACATACAAATATTATAAAACAGATTAAGACTCACGTTAAGAAATTACCATGCTTAGGACTTCCATTTCCTCATACTCTACAAATTGTTAAAATAAATGCCTTTGATCTTGGTTATGGAGGAATTTTGAAACAATCATTATCAACTGATTCGGAATAGATTGTTCGATTCCATTTAGGATGTTGGAATCCTACCCAAAAGAATTATGGTACTATTAAAAAAGAAATTTTAACTATTGTATTAAGTATTTATAAATTTCAAAATGATTTATTGAACCAAAAGTTTTTACATAAAATATATTGTAAATTAGCCAGGAAAGTTTTGATTAAAGATGTGAAAAACCTAGCTGCTAAACAAATATTTACTAGATGGCAAATTATATTAAGTATTTCTTATTTTGATATTTAACATATTAAAGGAAAATCTAATTTTGTTCCTGATTTTCTATCCCAAAAATTGTTATAAGGAAAATCATGTCATTCTCAAAGTCAAAAATAAAGTCTAAATCTTCTTATGCACGACAACTTTCTTCTCCCTATCATTCACCTTGTCCTTCTGCAACTCCAGGACCATATACAGTATTGAGGTCATTACCACAAAATATTAGACCGTTTTATAATTCATTCTCACTAATAGCTTCTCCAAAATTACCAACATACTCCAAAATGGTTTCCTCTTCTTCTTCTTCTCATTCTCAAATTATTAATCCTCTATTACTATCACACAATCTTCCCTATCGAATCTGAAATTCAACACCTGTTTGACCCCAAAAAATACTTGATGTCTTTGTTTTACTAGATTGACATTATGTTCCACAAAATATTAAGAAAACCCAACATTTTTATGAATTCATATTAGTAGACAACTATTCAATTATCCTCTCTGAAATTCCTTGTTCTGTTCAAACTCAACGTTCTCCACCTACATCTCCAATTATTACTTTTCATAAAGTTACCATTAAACAGGTTCTCACTTTGGAACAATGGGGAAAAAATCTCTATTTAACTAGAAAGTTTCCTCATCCTTATGATTCGCTATATTATGATTATCAGCAAGCATGGACAAAAATGTTCCTAAAACAAAATAAAAATTTGCGTCATTCATGGGTCCTTCATTTTGACAAATTACAAGAAATCAACACACTTTTAAAATGGTTTTTACTATGGTAGGACTATTATAGACCTAAACCTTTTCTCCTTCCTCTCCCCCTCCAAGAAAGTCTTTGAATTTTTACTTCACAAGATGACAACCCACTAACATTAAGACATTGTTCACTACTTCTTATTTTCTTCCTCAAAACAAAACTAAATTGAATTATGAAATGAGAGTACGTTATCAAATTTCATCATTCTCTCAAAACCATTATGTTTTTAACCTGCCAAGTTTCTATCAAATGGTGAAAAAAATATTATTATGATCTCTCTCGTCTGCCTGACCCAATATATATTAAAATATTTTTTACTATTTAAAGAAAAATAAAAAAATCCTAATTCTTTTTTCTCTCATCTTTTCTTTCTCCCTCCACCATTCAACTTCTACCTCCCATTCTATTTTCTTCTGTTCTTCATCTCCTCCTATGTCGCTGCCCCAACCCCGCAACAGGCAGGACGTCTATTCGTCCTCCTCCTCTTCTTCTCCTCCCCTTCTTCTTTTGGTCTTGCCACTTGCATTGTTGAGATTTTGTTTAAGATGATATTTTTTTAATCTGTGTTGGTACATTTGTTGTTTGATTAGATTTATGGATTTTAGCAATAAATATGTGGATTTGATGAAGGGATTTGTAAAATATAGGTTGTTTGGCAGATTCTGAATAGGGGCACCTGCCAATGGGGGCAATGTTGAGACCAGGAGCCCAACTCCCCCCTCCCCCTGCGGGGCTAGGCCGATGACCACATCTACAAGGGTTGGGTAGCACCCCAATTAACTAGATACATGGAAGCTAACCATCAAGAATTCTAAAGCTGATAAAAAAGAAACCACTAATTACAACAAATAAAAACAAGGGTCTTTTACATAATAAGGGACACAATAGTCCAATGACAGATACATGTAGACTAAGAGTACGTTTAGGTAGTGAGAATACTTGAGAAGTGTTGAGAATGTTTGTGACTAATTATGAGTAGAGATTAGAGTGAGTTTGTGGGTCCCATTGAAAGTATTTTGAGTTGTTTGGATGTGTGAAGTATGTTGAGTTGTTGACTTTTGGATAGGTAGTTGAAAAATGTGTGGGTCCCATAAATATTATAGTGATTTTATTTTTAATAATAAATATTATAATGATTTTATTATAATAATTTTTTAATATTAATAAATATTGTAGTGATTTTTTTTATTTTTATATATAATAATGGTAAATATTATAATGATTTTATTTATATATATATATATATAATAGTGATAAATATTATAGTAATGTTATTTTTTATTTATATATTATAGT
>QEOY01000494.1:28392-66884 GCA_003123805.1 Juglans sigillata | reverse complement strand
AATGTTTGTGAATAGTTATGAGTAGAGATTGAAGTGAATTTGTGGGTCCCATTGAAAGTATTTTAAGTTGTTTGACATGTGAAGTATTTTTAAAAGTACAAGAATACTTGAAAAGTGTTAAGGATACTTTTGTATCCAAACATAGCCTAAGAATCAAGAGATTCCAACATTTATAAAAAGAAGTCTTTAAATAAATACTACTCAAGAAAATGAGAGCTTCAAAAACTCTAAGGGTGTGTTTGGGTGTTAAAGTATTCTTAACACTTTTCAAGTATTCTCGTACTTTTGAAAATACTTTACATGCCAAACAACTTAAAATACTCTCAATGAGACCCACAAACTCACTTCAATCTCTACTCATAACTATTCACAAATATTCTATAATACTTATCACTATTATATATAAATAAAAAATAAAATCACTATAATATATAAATAAAAAATAAAATCACTATAATATATAAATAAAAAATAAAATCACTATAATATTTATCACTATTAAATATAAATAAAGAATAAAATCATTATAATATATAAATAAAAAATAAAATCACTATAATATATAAATAAAAAATAAAATCACTAAAATATATAAATAAAAAATAAAATCACTATTATATATAAATAAAAAATAAAATACTATAATATTTATCATTATTATATATAAATTAAAAATAAAATCACTATAATATATAAATAAAAAATAACATTACTATAATATTTATCACTATTATATATATATAAATAAAATCATTATAATATTTATCACTATTATATATAAATTAAAAATAAAATTATTATAATATTTATCATTATGATATATAAAAGTAAAATAAAATCACTACAATATTTATTAATATTAAAAAATCACTATAATAAAATCATTATAATATTTATGGGACCCATACATTTTTCAACTACCTACTCAAAAGTGAACAACTCAACATACTTCACACATCCAAACAACTCAAAATACTCTCAATGGATCCACAAACTCATTTCAATCTCTACTCATAACTATTCACAAACATTCTCAATACTTCTCAACACTTTTCACTACCCAAACGTACCCTAAGGTTGCGTTTGGATATTGTGCTGAACTTAGTTTAGTTGATTTTTTTTATAAATAATAGTGAGTTAAGTTGTGGAGTGAGTTATGTGAGATCTATCTAAGATGAATTTAGATGTATTTAAATATTAAGATGAAGTTATTACTATTTATGAAAAGTTGAAAAATGTATGAGGCCACCAATTATTGAAAAGTTATTGTAATGAATGAATAATTAATTTATTAAATCCTTTACTAATAAATAACATGAATCAAATATAAATTCTCTCAATGCATATAAAAAAATTACAATTAAATATTTCGAACGCTATCAAAACAAAATTTTCTTACTCCATGTTTTAAAAACACAAAATAAAATAATTATGAATAAAATTCGTAAGGCCGCTGTCTACATTTTATTCTATTATTTATTTATATATTATTTAATTAGTAATAAAAAAAATGTCAAAAATTTCGGAGGAAAAATAAAATCGACGCGGCCAGACAAGCGATTTTCCTTCCATTTCTCACCAAGAACGTGCATCATTGCAATGATTTATCTCTCGCACGTTGCTTGAAGGACTACAGGATCAATGGATTTTCCTTCCATTTCTCACCAACAATGGATGCCAATGCAATGGGTCTTAGCTATATATGGCGATGGCTAGCGGTGCTCCAAAATTGAAAAAGACTAGCTCGATGGCTGGCGATTCTCCGTGGGATTTCTCTGTCGGCAACAATGGATGTTGTTCGATGCAATGGGTCTCAGCTATATATGGCTGGCGGTGCTCCAAATTTGAAAAATACTAGCTCGATGGCTGACGGTGCTCCGTGGGATTTCTCTGTCAGCAACAATGGAACCCGTTTATTGCAACGTGGGTCTGCTACGGTCGTGGGTCAGCTCGCTCGATAAGGTTGTGGGTCTGCTACGGTGAAAGAGATTGGGGAAGGAGATGGTTTTTGAGGAGGAAGAGAAACAGAGAGAGTATGGTCGGTGCAGGAGAAATACTCTTGTATTTTTTGGTGTCGTTGTGCGTCCCACGGAGTGCAAAGTAGAAATGCAATCAGTCAGATGAGTTATGCATCCAAACAAGCCCAAGGCATAATGGTCCAACCATTGCATGAATATTTTATTCATAGACTTTATAATCGGTCTTTTATATATGTTATTATGGATGGGTAGTTTCATGCAATATTTAAAAATATGATATAACATAGGAAAAATTATATTTATAAGCCCCGATGTGGAGTATGCACTGCATATTGTTGATCTGAAAAAAAAAAATAATAATTTGTAAAAAAATTTACAAATTTAAATTTTGCAAATGAAATCATGTTATATCAATTATGTGAATGATGTGTTCTCTACATCGATTTAAGAATATAATAACTCATAAAATATTATTGGTAAAGTAATATACTGGAAGAAACGTTTGTAAAAACAATTTTATATTCCATTTAATTGGAGTTAGGAGTGTAACTGGTCCGGTTTTGAACAAAATTAATGATCGAAATGGTATGCATCGGTTTTATATTTTTCAAAACCGATTATGTATCGATTACCCTCCTAAATCCGTACGTCCGGTTTTACCGGTCTGGTTCGGTCCGATTTTTCGATTTTAATAAAATGTAAAAAATAAAAATTTGCGTCATTCATGGGTCCTTCATTTTGATGTTGTTCTAGTTTTATTAAAAATCTATTACTATTTACAAAAATCTGCTTTATAAAAAAAATACAATGTAAAAAAAATTCTGCTATAAAAGATTTGCTTTATAAAAAAATATGATATGTAAAAAAAATTCTACTATAAAAAAACTGCTATAAAAGAAAATGTTATACAAAAAATCTGCAATAAAAAAAAGTTCTGGTATAAAATAAAATAAGTCCAAAAGTCTAAGGAAACGTTTGGATTCGCAAGTCATCTCAGCTCATCTCAACTTATCGCACTACTATTCATTATTATTCAGCAACTTTAACTCACAAATCTCACTACTATTCACAAGTCATCTCATTACTATTCACAATTTATCTCAGCTCATCTCAAGTCATCTTTGAATTCAAACGTCTCCTAAATTACAAGTCCAAAAATCCAATATATATACTATTATAGTACTATTGGAACTTTTTTTTTTTTTTAAAGAGCGAAATGTCACATGTCTAATAGTGACCCATCTCATATTTATTAATAAAACCCTCATTTGTGGCGGAGGAATATCATGAAAACAAAAGCAAGGCCCATGGGAAATCCCAAAGAGACCGTAAACAAGGAAGCTAAATCTATGACAAGCCTATGTAAAAAAGGGAACACACCCACAAAAACCAGACCTAAACTCGTAACGAGGGAAGGCCTAAGAAATCCAAACGGAGCAAACTTCTAAGACTCCGAGGCATGTTACAGTTATTAGAATAAGCCAATTCAGCTCCCGAAGCCCCGTCCTTGACTAACCAATCCGCTACCCTATTACCTTCACAAAAAACATGTTGAAAATGACAATGAATAGTGCGGGACAATCTATAATGACCCGATCTAGGGATAAATTATGGATATTTTTTTTTTAACTCAATAAATGAGTTAAAGCCCATAAGAGAGTTATCTGATAAATTATTATAATTTTTATTTTTTATTTTTTGAAAGTAATGTCGTGTTTCTCATTAAACAGGTAACATTACATCAAGCATAGCAACCTCCTCCAATACAGAGTTAAAGACCTCAACTAGGCCATTCTAGAACCATATTTTTTCACCAACATCCCTAATAGCAAACTGAGCTGTCGTATGGGCAGCTTTGTTTGCTGACCTGAATACAAATTTAAGACTCCATGCTTGATTCCTTTTCATCATCTGCTGCATGTCTTCTGTCATCTGTCTAAGCCAGGAATTATCTTCATTATTGGAATTTACTGCATCAACTACCACCTTGGCGTCCCCTTCAAAACAAACTTGGTTAAACCCAAGTTCAATACAGATGACCATAGCTCTAAGAAGAGCGGTGCTTTCAGCTTGAGCAGCAGTAGATATATGATCCTTGGGGGTTGTCACCACAACTAGCAGCTTGCCTACTGAGTCTCTAATGATTACTCCCAAGCCCATCCTACCCTTGGCTTTTCCAAAAGCTGCATCAAAGTTCACCTTTACAAAAGGCCAAACGGGTTGAATCCATCTTGGGGTTGGTCCTTTCTCATGATTCCCCTCTGTACTCTTTAAGCAATTCAGATTGGTCTATTTAAAGAGTTTTAAATCTGCTTGGGCCTTCTTAGCCAGTATGCCAGGGTGCATAAACAGATTTTGGAAAACAAATGCATTTCTTCTTAACCACAGTTGGTAGCACAGAAGTGATGCCAGCTCTAAGTTCTCTTTACTCAGCTTGTTCCTCATCTCAGTCCATAGTATTTGGAAATCAGAATGGACTCTCTTCCATTTACAGAACTGGCATGTCTCTCCTCCCCATACATCTGTTGTAGCTGGGTAGTCCCACATTACATGTATTATTGTTTCCACTTCTCTTGTACAAAGCGGGCAGAGGTTATTTTCACTAATGTTCTTCCTAAAAAGGTTATCTTTTGTAGGAAGAATATTATTAAGGCACTTCCAGATAAGCATCTTAACCTTGCTCGGAACTTCAAGCTTCCACATATCTCTCCACATCTCTTGATTCTCCTCCCTAGATGAGGTTTCTCCTACTTTCCTCTTTAGGATCATAGTTTCCAAAAAATAGGCACACTCTTAACAGTGAAAATTCCTTTGATTGACCCCGCCCATATCAGTTTGTCACTTGAGCTTCTGCTGCTGAGTGGCATGGAACATATAATTTTTGCTTCCTCTTCATTAAACGCTGCTGTCACCAGTTCTTCCTTCCAAGTGCAGCTTCCCTTTTCTATCAATTCGTCTACTCTAGCCGCGGGGTCCAGTATTTTGATGGGGGACTGAATCTGATGAGTCACTGGGCTAGGCAGCCATTTGTCCTTCCAAATCTTAATGCTATTGCCATTACCAACCCTCCACACAGCCCCTTCCTTGATCAGTTCCATACTAGCCCATAGACTCCTCCAAATAAACGAAGAAACTCCTTTCATCTTAGCCTCCATAAGATCGCAATGCTGAAAATATTTCTGCTTAAAAATTAGAGAAACCAGAGAGTTGGGCTCTTTGATCATTCTTCAAGTTTGCTTTGCTAGAAGGGCCTTGTTAAAACTGCTGAGATCTCTAAACCCCAAACCCCCTTGATTTTTAACCTCTCCCAATGCCCTCCATGATCTCCAATGAATACCTTTCACCTCTGCTTTACTGCTCCACCAAAATCTAGCCAAAATAGCTTCTATTTCTTTGAGAAGCTGCCTAGGCAGCTTGAACACGCTCATGATGTAAGCTGGGATGGCCTGTAGCACACTTTTTGATAAGAATCTCTCTCCCAGCTGAAGACAAAGGTTTGGTTTTCCAGTTGTTAATTCTTTTCCACACCTTTTCCTTCAACATTCTGAAAGTGTTGTACTTGGATCTCCCAACTAAAGTTGGGAGACCAAGGTATCGGTTATAATTATTGCATCTCGATTCATTCGCTTGTTGCAAAATAAAGGCCTTAGCTTCCTCCCTAGTGTTTGAGCTGAAAAACACACTAGTTTTTTCCTTGTTTAGAGTTTGGCCCGAAGCTTTCTCATAAAGAATTAGTAAGTTGCGGATAATATACCACTCCACTAGCCTTGCTCTGCAGAAAATTACATAGTCATCGGCAAAGAGGAGGTGATTTATCCTCAGGCCACCTCTTGTTACTGCCACCCCCTTTATAAGTCCCTTAATTTCTGCATTGTACATTAAAGAACTAAGATCCTTAGCACAAATTAAGAACAAATAAGGTGACAAAGGGTCACCTTGACGTAAGCCTCTGGATGGTAAGAAAGTTTCTCCAGGTTCCCCATTGATCATGACTGCATAGGAAACTGTCCTTACACACTTCATCACTAAATCAGTCCATTTTTTTCCCAAGACTGAGCTTAAGCATCGTTTCTTCAAGAAATACCCATTCCACTCTGTCATATGCTTTTGACATATCTAGCTAGATTGCCACTTAGCCTTCTCTACCTTTCTGCTTAGAATTCATTGTGTGGAGTAGCTCATAAGCCACCATTATGTTGTTTGTGATCAGCCTGTTGGGGATGAAGGCACTTTGGTTCCAAGATATCACTTTTTCCAGCATCCCTTTCATTCTATTAGCCAATACTTTGGAAATAAGTTTATAAATCACGTTGCACAGAGAAATAGGCCTATATTCATGCATGTAGTTGGGGGAGGTGACCTTTGGAATTAACACTAGGAGGGTATGGTTTAGGTCCTGTAGCATCTTCCCTTTTCTGAAAAATTCCAGAATTGCCCGTGTCACTTCATTCCCCACTAGGTTCCAGTGTTCTTGGTAAAACCCTGCACTTAATCCATCGGGCCCAGGTGACTTGAAGGGTGACATTTGCCTTAGTGCTACTTCAACCTCCTTCTCTGTAAAAGCTTGCTCTAGCTGCTGTCGCATTGCTGTTGGCAGTCTAGTATTAATCCCCATCAGGCACTGACCCACACAATTTGAGTCTGGCTGGCCAGATTTGAAAATAGATGAGAAAAAGTTCTTAAAACCATCTGCTATCTCTGATTTCCCAACTAAAACTACCCCATTCAAGTCTGAATTGTATGGATAGAGTTCTTTTTTCTCCTTTGGTTCACACATGCATGATAGAACTTGGTGTTTCTATCCCCTCCTAACAGCCAATGCTTTTTTGCTCTTTGCCTCCACCATGAGTTTTCTTGGTCTAGAAGGAAATTTAAATATTGTTGAAGTCTTTTTTGTTGGGTCATATTGCCAGGTCCACCTTCCATCTGCAACTTGCTTAAAACCTTGGACTTTTACTGGATAGCTTTGGTTCTGTTCCTAGCCAAATTTTTGCTCCACTGTCTTAGACCCTTCTTTGTTACTTCCAGCTTCCCCAACACACTATCCATTTGACTTACCCCCCCCCCCCTTCTACTCTTCCATGCCTCAGAAACCACTTCACTACAACCTGCCTCCTTGTTCCAACCTGATTCATACTTAAAAAAACTATGATTCCTCCGTAATAGATGCTCTTTGTTGCTACAACTCAGAAGAATTGGGCTGTGATCAAAGCACACAGCAGGAAGGGTTTCAACTGAGAACTCGAGGTAGTTGGCCCTCCAAACACTGTTGGCAATGGCTCGGTCTAGCCGTTCTTTGGTGAAAGACTCGTCTTCATGGAGATTACACCAGGTATACTTATTCCCCTTCCACCCCAAATCAGTCAGATCTCCTTCCTCCATCACCCCTTTAAACATGCTCATTAACCTTTCACTACAAGGACTCCCCCCCACCTTCTCTTCCTTGTATAAAATTTCATTAAAATCCCCTATAACCCCCCAACCCCCATTTAAAGGCTTGAAGGAGGATAAAAGCTTCCAAGTCTGGGTTCTTAGGCTTGCATTTGGATGGCCGTAAAAACAAGATAGCAACCATTTGAAATCACTCCTTTCATCATTTACCAGGAAGTTAATATGGTGGTGGGAGTAGTTTACCAAATCAATTAAATTATCCTGGTTCCACATGAGCATTAGTCCTCCACTCCTTCCCCTCGCCTCAACTACAATGCACCCCTCAAACTTTAGTCTCCTAGCTACCTTCATACCATTCACATAAGACAATTTGGTCTCCATTATGAAAACCAAATCGGGCGACTTCTCCTTCACAATCAAGCAAAGGTTTTGAACTGTTCGGGGGTTCCCAAGCCCCCGACAATTCCAGCTCAACAATTTCATTGGTCCCGGCGGGGCTGACTCGCAGCCTCCACCGATTCCACAGGATCTTTGCTACCCATCCTCTTACCATCAGCTCGGGTTCTCCTACTTTTTTTGAGAGGAAAGGGACTAACCTTTTTGTCACTTGCTTGCTGTTTCTTTCTGGGGGAATCCACATGGTTTGCAGTTAATATTGTTTCCCCTCTGGTAGGCAGTTAAAGACGGGCACACCTCTTCCATTTTCGCCCCTCCCCTACCTTCGAGTGTTTTGAGCCACGCCAAACTGCTCCTGAAGTTCCATTACTGGGTTGATAGCCATTGGAGCGGGAAAGGCCACTGAATTGAGGCCCTTATTGTTCGATCCTAAGCCTGCATTGTTTTTAGGCCCACTATCAGGCCCATCACTTGCTTGAGTCTCAGAAATATCTTCCCGCCCCTCAACCTTGCCCCCATCAGTTTTTTCCGCCGAAAACACAACACTGCCCTGCAGATCCCGTGGGCTTTTCTCCCCCCATGCCGAGGAAAAAAAACTGTTCCAACCGCTACGTCCCCCCCCTCTGATTCCGCTGACAACGACTCTCTGTTTCTCACGGCTACTGTGCTTCCCTTTTGGACATCTGCAGGCTTCTGAAACTGGGGAAACAAGCTGCTAGCTCAGCCTTGCTCCCCTCCCCTCTCTGGTATGCCTTCGGTTGGGCTGCTGGCCGTGGCCTCCACGTCCATCCCAAACTTGTATTTCCCTTCTTCCCTCCCTCCCTCTCCTCTGCCACTGCTAGAGTATGCGTGCCTCCGTCTCGATGTTCTTTCTGCACGAAGCCATGACCCAAACTGTGGATTTGATCCTACCTTTTCTCCTATGTCCGCATTGACTGCCGTGCATCCCTCATCACCATGGAGAATCCACCCGCAATGAAGGCAAATCTTGGGTAAATTCTCATAACGGAAATGGACCCAATGTTTAGAGCCCTGATAATTTATACAGCGACCTCTTGCAATGGCTTTATATAGTGGCACCTCCACCCTTACCCTCAAGCAACTCCCCCATCCGATTCCATTCTCTTCCACGTCCACATTTAAGACTCGTCCCACGGATCCTCCAATTTGAGTCCCCCATTCCATTGACATGCAACCTAGGGGTAAGTCATGAATCGGCAGCCAAAACTCTTCCTTATCGCAGATAAGTTTTCCTGGCTGAAGCCCACCATCATATGGCCACACCTGGAACAAGCATTATCAAAAGTCCATGGCTTGCCCTCCAGAATCCGGTGCATATCCGCATGGGTCTCGAACGTAATAGTAACGATGTTCTTATTTATTTCTTTGAAGATAGCCCTTTTTCCAATCCTCCATATTTTCGCCATTGTGTTGCTAATGAGGTCCTTCCCCACTACTTTGTCTGTGCAAACCTTCCCAATGAGACTTTTGTCGCCCTTTCGTGATATCTCTTCCCCACAACTGTTATCTATTTCCAATACCACCTCCTCTTCCTCCGTTAACCTGAGCTTCCTCCACTGATCTTCGATGCCTTCCATTCGGTTACCCTCATCACCTATCATACCTGACCTTAGATAAGACTGGAAAGCTCCAGCAAACTATTTCGCCTCCTCTAGTTCGCAACCGCCAGCTAGAGAGGAGACTCTTTCTAAATTGTTAAGATTATTATTTTTATTTAAACCTAGAGTTAAGACTCCATTATTATTATTGTTATTATTATTATTTTTTATTTCAACCTCCAAACACACAACCAATGCTCACCGTAGAGCAAACACGAGGCCACTGCACAACCACACACATGGTAGTGCACCAAGAACCACCAGTTTCCTCACATGCAGCAACCATCACACGACAAATAGAGTTTTTCGCAACCCACGTAAACGGCACCAACCACCGAAAGGTATAGAGAGGGTGCTATGTTTTCACAATCGAAAACAGGGGATTTTTATACCCCACCGTGAGCCAAAACCACTGCACCTAGCCAGCCCCTCCACCTCGTCCCCACCTACATAGAAAGGGCCGCTGGGCACCTCAAGCCACCCCTGACTGTTGCACACCTCCTCTTCATCTCACGGTAAGTTTATGTTTTCCCCCACCCTGTGTCCTCCCTCTCTCATTCATCTCGTCCCTCTCTAGGTTTAGGAAGATTCTAGGTTTAGGAAATATAGACTATTTTAGTAGTTTAGGTTTTAAATAAAGTCATAGGTTTAATTATAAATTTATGAAAAATTGCATGTTTATTTTTATAGGCGACCGACTACGCGCTGAAAATAGTGGATTAGCGTTGCAAGGTAAGTAATTTGATCATAAATTAGGATCATCACAGTTCAGCTTATATATAAGTATTATTCAAGACAGTTCATTGATAGTCATTATTTATGAACCACTCATGTCATATGCAAATATGTCATATGCAAACATGTCATCTAGCATAGCATACGATCATGTCATTTCGCATCATATTAAAATTTAGAAATTATAATTATATATGTATTATGTCATACATCTCATATGTATAAGACACGTAAGCTATCTTAAGTTCAAGTGCAAGATAAGATTAGATTAGTTAATCATATGGCCATTCAGATGCATGGTACCAATGCAGTTCAGTTTTAGGGTGGATGTGCAAGCCACAGACTCAAGCGTGGTCCACCATAATATGCCAGAATACTATCAAAGGCTCCCCTTGCTACAGTGGGATGTGGGGCCGGTGCACAACCTCGCACATAGGGTTAAGTGTGTTGGCCAGTCAGTTAATTCAGATAAATCAGTCATGCATAGCATAAGCATCAGTATGAACAGTCATGAATTTAAGCCCTCAGCATGACCTTATGTTTATTATGTTTACGTTGTGATGGATTTCTTGCTGAGTCTTCGACTCATTTTAGTTTGTTTTTATGTTTTTAAACCACCTAGGTAATGACATTTATGAGGATGATACTGCAGGACAGGACTTGACCCTGGGAGGCGAGGCAGAGGCCTAGACAAATTATGCTATGATTAGTTTTATGGTTTAAGATTTAAATAAATTATTTTGATAAGCACATGAGACTTTCATATTTTATTTTTAAATAAGTGCTTCCGTATACTTTATTTTCCATTTTTAGTATTTATTGAAATTTGTTTTAAGAAAATCTTTTGCATCTGGCTCCCCGAAAATTCTAAAATGTCTTCTTGGGAAGCGGGGTGTTACACAATCCAACCAGTTCCTCTGAAAAATTATCTAGATACCATACACCACATCTCCCTCTAAGCCACCAAGAGATAACCACCATCGAATCCAATTCGACTACTACTACATATAGTATATATGTAATATATATTATAATGATATAGTGATTCTTTTTTTTGATAAAACTGATCTCATTAATCAAATCAAGCACTTACATGAAAAGCATGATGATACAAAGTAAAGGAAAACAATTCAGCTCATTTCCTTAGTGACCAAAGGAAGAATACAAGTTGTACACATCTCAATCTCATAAATGTCTTCAATGCAGTCGAGTGCAGCCTTTGCAAGCATATGAGCTGCCATATTAGCCTCACGATATACATGTGAAGCTGACCAAGTAGCAACCGAATTTAAAATATTTTTGGCATCTGTAATGAGACATCCACCCATGCTCCAGTTGGAATCATCTTGGTTCAAAAGATCCACTACCTGTTTTGAATCCCCCTCCAGGCATAACTGTCTTAAACCTAGATCCTTGCAAAACTCAGTTTCCATAAGGAGTCCATAAGCTTCCGCATCAAATGCATTGCCTCTTAAGGGTCTGTTAGCACGAAGAGCGCCTACCACAAGGCCTTGATGGTCTCTTATGATTACACCTATACCAATTTTTCCTTCCCTCGATTGCATAGCTACATCCCAGTTAACTTTTAGAATCCCTACTGCAGGTTTTGTCCATCTATTAGCTCTTGCCAGAAGCTTTGTGTTAAGACCAGTTCCCTGTTGGTGGGACTCCTTGTGAGATGAAATTATTGTCCTGACCTGATCCGTGATTACCTGTGGATGTTTAAAACCTTTCCCATGCAAACTGTCATTTCTTCTAGACCATATCACCCTCATTGTGACTACAACCTCATCTAACTCCATTAGAGCAAGGGTGCCAACCAGGCTTGCCCAAACATTGAAAATCAAGTCACTTTGAAGAGATAGTTTCTGCACTTTCATTGGACCTTGACACCACACGTCTCTTGCCCCAATACAGCCCCATAAAGCATGGCCAGAAGTCTCAGGTTCTTGGTTGCATATTAGACAAATGCTGTCCTCTACTACCTTTCTCCTTTTAAGATTAGCCAGAGTGGGAAGGGCCTTACTGCATGCTTTCCATAGAAACATCTTGGTGGTAAGAGGTACATTAAGTTTCCAAATTGTCTTCCACACTTGGCAGTCCCTTTTCCTGCGTGATGATTCCCCTTCTTGCTCTCTTTCCATTTCTTTGCTGAGATGGTAACCACTTTTGACTGTGTATTTGTTATTCTGGGAAAACTGCCATATAAGTTTATCTTCTCTCCCACCTAAACTGATGGGAATGGCTTTGATACCTTCTATTTCCTGAAGGGTAAACAATTCACAAAGGAGAGATTCCTGCCATTGCTTCAGGTGGGGTTCAATAATATCACTAACCTTGTCACACTAGCAATCTGCTTCTCGAGGAGTCAAGATCTTTTGGGTAGGTAGTGAGGGAATCCATCTGTCTTGCCAAATGTTAATCTTCTGGCCATTTCCAACCCTCCATATGAGACCTTTCTTTAGCAATGTTAAGCCAGCATGAATGCCTCTCCATGCAAAGGAAGGCCTTGTCCCCAACTTTGCTTCAAGCAAATCTCCTTTGTTAAAATACTTTTGCTTTAAAACTTGTGCCACTAGGGATGTTGGATTTTGAAGAATCCTCCATCCTTGTTTCGAGAGTAAAGCAAGGTTAAAACATCTTAGATCTCTAAAACCAAGTCCTCCTATTTCTTTGCTGCCACTGAGTTGCTTCCACTTAACACATTGAATTTTGGAGGAATCTTCATTGAATCCCCACCAAAATTTCCTAAGAATTTGATTTAACTTCCTGGTAATGCATACTGGTAACCGGAACATTCCCATTGCATAGGTGGGGATGGCTTGAAGAACTGCCTTGAGCAAAATCTCCTTTCCTGCTGCAGATAGAAACTTAGTCCTTCAATTAGTAACTCGAGTCCAGGTTCTGTCAATTAGGGAATGGAATGAGGCAATCTTTTTTCTACCCACCAAAGCAGGTAGGCCTAGGTATCTTTCAAAACTAGATGTGGATTGGACACCTGCTAGCTGCAAAATCTGTTGCTAAGTAGTCTGAGCAGTGTTCTTACTAAAGAAAATAGCAGATTTATCCTTGTTTAGTACTTGTCCTGATCCTTTCTCGTATAGTTCAAGGATATTAAGCACACACTTGATTTCCTCATGCTTGACTTGGCAGAAAAGGAGACTGTCATCAGCAAAGAAAAGGTGATTCACAGTGATTGGGCCTATACCAATAGGAGCGCAGGAGTTAAGTTGCCACATGCCTCAGCTTGGTTTAGAAGAGAAGTGAGGGCTTCTGCACATAAGATAAAAAGATAAGGGGACAAAGGGTCCCCTTGTCTTAGGCCCCTTGAAGGCACAAAAAGCTATTGAGGTTTTCCATTTACAAGGATTGAATAAGACACAGAATTTAGGCAAGCTTGAATGATATGGATCCAGTGAGCAGGAAAGTCCATCTTGATCATGATGGCTTCAATGAATTTCCACTCTACCCTATCGTATGCCTTGCTCATGTCCAATTTAAGAGCCATAAAACCTTTTTTGCCTTGCATTCTTGAGTTCATAGATTGTAGAATCTCATAGGCTACCATGGTATTGTCAGATATTAGCCTTTCAGGTACAAATGCACTCTGGTTGGGGGCAACGATCTGGGGCATTATCTTTTTCAGTCTGTTTGCAGTGGTTTTAGACACAATCTTGTATAATACATTACATAGACTGATGGGCCTATAATCAGCTACTTTTATGGGGCTTTGGACTTTGGGAATGAGTGAAATATATGTATCATTAACATCATTGAGCGAGCCCCCATGATTGAGGAACTTAAGAGCATAACTGCACACTTGATCACCAACTACCTCCCAATGTTTTTGATAGAACTGAGCAGGGAAACCATCAGGACCTGGCAACCCTAAGGGGTTCATATGAAATACTGCTGCATTGATTTCTTCCCTAGTGAAAGGATTTAAAAGCCAGGCCTTCATGTCCATATCTAGTTTAGTATCCATTGCAATCAAACATTGTTCAACAGATGAAGGATGGGAAGTGGTAAATAGAGAGGAGAAATAACCTGTGAAGACCTCTCCAATTTCTGACTGTTTTGTAACACTTCTTCCTTGAGAGTCCTTTAAGCCTTTGATTGCATTGATTTTCCTTCTTTGGTTTGCCTGCATGTGAAAGTATTGAGTGTTCCTATCCCCATGTTTAAGCCAGTGTTGTTTCACTCTTTACTTCCACTTAATATCATTTGCTGTTATGGAGGATACCACCTCCCCTTGAATATGTTTCATAGTTGCTAAGTGCTCACCTGTACCAGTATTCTGAAGATGCCCAATACTTTGTTTCCCCTTTAGGATAACCATTTCTTCTTGTTGCTTTAATGTCTACCTCCAGGTCAACAGATCCTTTTGGCAAAATTCAAGCTTAGTCCTTAGTAGTTTGGCCTTATTATCTGTTGTACTAATTTTCTGCCATGCCTCACTCACCACTTGCTTGCATTCTTCCTTCAGTTCCCAGGCCATTTCATATCTAAAACACCATCTTTTCCTCTTCATCCCATGATTGATGTTGTGTAAACTGATTGACAAGGGATAATGATCATACTTAATGGCAGGAAGAACATTGCATACTCCATGGATATAGATATCATTCCATTCCTTGTTCTCAAAAGCCCTATCAATTTTTTATTTTGTAAAGTCCCTGCCATTTCTATTATTCGACCAAGTAAATTCCTGTCCATGTGAGTGTATGTCATTGAGACCACAACATTCCACAGCTTGTCTGAATTCCTCAATCTGTTTATATGGTCTGCTAGCTCCACCTATCTTTTCACTTTGATGGAGGATATCATTAAAGTCCCCAGCGCATAACCAAGCTATGGAACTAGTTGGTTTGAGCATCTTTAACAGTTGCCAACTACCAATTCTTTTCCCTGTGTCAGGATGTCCGTAGAAGCCTGTGAATTGCCATGTTGGTCCACTCCTTTCCTCCTAGATCAAAGCACTAATATGCCATCTTGTATAATTGATGACTTTAACACTCCATTCCTCTTTCCAAAGAAGAGCAATACCCCCACTGAACCCCACACAGTCCACTGAGAAACACCCGTCCATCTGCAAACATCTCCTAACTACCTCCATCATATTCCTTCTACATTTAGTTTCCACTAGGAAAACTAAGTTGGGGTACTTTTCTTTAGTTAAGTTCCTAAGGACATTAACTGTCCGAGGGTTCCCAAGCCCTCGGCAGTTCCACACCAAGATGCTCATTGATGATGGCAGGGCTGGGAACCAGCCTCTGCCTCAGCCATGGTAATTCCTTTGTTATCATAACATCTCTTTGTCTTCTTTGCAAAACATTCCTGCAGAGATGAACTCCTTTTACAACCCCTCGCATATTTGTTCCTCGCAATACCATTTGAAGTGTCAGCTAAGCTTGATTTACCATTGCCTTCTATGCTTTCTGTGTTAGTATCACTCTTACGAGCTTTCCTTTTCCATTTCTTCAAATTACTCATACCATTAACATTAATCGATTCCATGGTAATATCTTTGCCACGTAACATATCCAGAGACATCCTCTTATTTTGATCATATTCGTTTAAACCACTTACCTCAACAGTAGGAGTTATCACATTGCCTTTAGTAATTTCCTGCCCTCCCACTTCACAAACTAATTCCTTTGTAGGACCATGAGGGATGTAATTACTTGATATTAGGTTGGCTACAGCAGCCATCCCCACTTGAGGACCATGGTTGTCTTGGAGGACAAAGGGTTTTAAAAACCTATCACCCTCCTGTACAGAGGTAGTCTGTGCATGGTCAGAGGGTTGACTTACCTCTTTTTTTCCAAACATGTTCCCGAGGCATAGATCATTAGGAGTTCCTACTCCTTCTGTGCCCTCTGTTGATGGCTGGTATGGGCTTGCACGAAAACCTTCTTCCTTATTTTCCGCTGTCAGCTTCTCCTTCTCCTTCGTCACCTTTTCTGGATAGACCTCTGTTACCTTGTGCAGTGAAACTTCTTGGACCAAATTGCCTTCTCCACCTTGCTGACCTCTCTGTTGATTGTTTCCACCCTTAGAGCCACCATATCTACGTGTATAAAAAATGTTTGTATTCCTGGGTTGTCCTCGAAGCCATGGACCAAACTGAGTAGAAACCTGTGTGTCTCCTTGATGAGTAGTACGTGGTCTCAAGCACCCTTTTCCTTTGTGATTAAGGACACCACAATGAAAACAAAAGTTCTGTAGTCTCTCATATTTAATAGAAATCCAGTGTTGTTTATCATCAAGCTTTAACTATTTCCCTCGTAACAATGGTTTGTTGAGGTCCACAGCCACCCTTACTCTAAGGCACCTCCCCCATGCACGACCATCTGCCTCCGCCTCAACTCTAATGACATGGCCTATGGACTCTGCAAACTGCTCTCCAAAACTTTCTGTCATGACTGAAAATGGAAGGTTATGTAGTTGTATCTAGAAAGGTTCAAAACGAAACTGCAGTGCCTCTATGGATACCTTGTCATCCACCTCCATCATGGTGAGTAGGTGTCTGTCAAAGAACCATGGACGTCCACTCAAGACCTTTTCTTTGTCTTCTATCTTTTGAAACTCGATCAGAAAGGCTTGTTCACCCAGCTCCTTAAAGGTTACCCATCCTTCCAACCTCCATATCTGGGACATTGTAGTTCTAAAACCATCGCTATTAACTCCCTTCTCGGTCAGAGCCTTCCCCACTATACAGTATTTGCCTCGTTTTTCCTCTCTGTTTGTATTTCCTTGTTTGAAATGGAAACATTCGCTCTCTTCTTTGGAAAGTTGTAACCTCTCCCATCGTGATGCCAAATCCTCATAATCCATTACGTCTTACCACCCAAAACCCCGTAACATAACAAAGGGAAAGAGAAAAAACACAAGCTCACAGGAAGTGAGACTTTAAACCTTTGATAGAACAAAGGCACTTGAACCTCACACTTTCTCCCAGAGAAAGAGAAGGCACTTTTGAATGATATAGTGATTCTAATACTATATGTTATACATTATGGAATATATACTATATATTATACAATAATACATTAATACTAAATTATTACTAATACTATATACTATACTAATAGTGATATTAATACTATAAAATAATAAATGGTCATAGTGATAATTATATAATATCTTATATATAATTATAATGGAAAATGCTACGATCACCATTATTTGACACCGCTTTTAAATCTCGCTTGACGTGTCCACTCCACTATGGCATTCCTTCCCTTTTTTTTTTATTTAGAACTTGCTCCCGCATTTGACTTTCGCTATCACCTCTGCANCCTTTTTTTTTTTAATCCCAATCCTCTGCACTTTCCACCCATTTCATTTTCTCCAAACCAGTGTCGACTGCACCCAAACCCCGACGCACAAGAGACCAAACTAGTGCCCCCGATTGACTGCACCTAGACCCCGACGCACAGGAGACCCATCTCCGACCGGCACGAGAGACCCATTTTTGGCATCGTTCGCTCTGCATTTCGTCTCCTTCATGGTAGATTTCTCCATTTCCGCATTTTGTCTAGATTTCTTGATTTCTTTCTTGTTTATCACTTGTCTTGATTTCTTGATTTGGATTTTTTCTGCATCTATGATTTCGGTGGGCCACTCTTGTGCATCACGGTAGATTTCTTGATTTATGGTTGTAATATTGTTCCCAATGACCTTGCATGCTAATTTGTGCATCACGGTAGTTTTTTTCTGCATCTATGATTTATGCTTGCGGCTAATTTTCTCAAAACGGAAAAGGCAGTTACCTTTTATGTGATTGTTCACCAAGTTTCTCGACTATTCTGTAATTTGTTTGGATATTCATACAAAAGTGGTGAAGGTTTGACCAATGACACAAGAACTTCATGAATTGTGTCTCATATTCCACTAAAGTTGGTATATTCATTCAACAAAATCCTCTTACTTTATAATTACAATCTAGACAATGATTTTGCTGGTATCGGCCTATTCTGATGGTCATAGGTGAATTCGCCTTGTACATTTAACTACCCAAGTCAGATGTGATAATGTTAGGTCTTGGTTGTTTTGTTTTGTCAATGTTGTGTTTTTTTATTTTTTTTCCCATAGTGGGTTGAAGTGATGTCTTTTGTGCATTTTAAATGGAGCTGTTGCTCCAATGACACATTCTTTTATCACTTCTTAACTTGTTATCTGAACAAGTCCCCATCAGTAAATAGCCATTTTATCAGAGTCAAAATGCCTGCTAGGACTTTTGTAACTTTGTGATTGACCATGAAATACCATCTGACTAAAAAGGTATCACATTTATGCACTATAATTTCCTTTGGTAGTCCACCCTAACAAAGCTTTGAATGGTTCAGGTTCCAAGCAATAGATGTGAATAATGGTGGAATATCTGTCTTCAACTTCAACAAAAGAGGAGAGAAGCAATGCTACAATCTCTAAACATGAAGGCCCACATGTACAACGATCATGTCTATCTTTATTGAAACTTTTAGATGTTGTACATTCATTGATGAGAAAGAAGCAGTCCTTGTTAAATGAAATATTTGGATACTACTTGGAACGTTAAGTTTATATGGCACATTCCATTTCATGGTTTTGAACATGACGTTGAGGAGAACTTCGACTGGNCTTTGAATGGTTCAGGTTCCAAGCAATAGATGTGAATAATGGTGGAATATCTGTCTTCAACTTCAACAAAAGAGGAGAGAAGCAATGCTACAATCTCTAAACATGATGGCCCACATGTACAAGGATCATGCCTATCTTTATTGAAACTTTTAGATGTTGTACATTCATTGATGAGAAAGAAGCCGTCCTTGTTAAATGAAATATTTTGATACTACTTGGAATGTTAAGTTTATATGGCACATTCCATTTCATGGTTTTGAACATGACGTTGAGGAGAACTTCGACTGGAATGAATTTATCTGCAATTATGTAACGCTTTGTGCATTTGTGTGGCACTTTAATATCCACTTGACTTGTGTAACGAAGGAGTTGAAAAAAAATCTGGCGCATGTGTCCAAACTTGACTTTGTTAATCCTAGTGTTAAAAGCATAAGTTATAAATAAATGAAATAAGAAACAACAAAAGTATAATACCAAGTAGTGTGTCCAAAAAAACACAAAAAATCTAGCAGTTTTGAAGAGGAAAATTTTACCTGGGTTTGAGGAGCCTCATGTTGTGTTCCGCTCACAATGCATTCATCTGGAGTGTGACTGCTCTGCTGTGCATTAGAATGAAGATAATGTATTAGCTTTACACGTCTATAATATGTTGAACTGTAGAATACAACATTAATAAAAAGGAACCTCAGTTTCGTTGTGGTGCAATCGCCTTTCGTACTAAATTTCTTAAGACTCTTCTCAATGGGGTGCACTTTTCTCTTAGACGATGGTCTTCCCTTACTCCGAACTATTAACGGACTAAGAACTCTACCTGTCGTGCCCTCCATGGAAGTAGTTGGATCAACTGTGTTGCTAGTATCATGATCAGGGATACTTGGGTACTGTGTCTTCAACTGTTCATCTGCCTAATCAATTTAACACAGTTGCTCTCGGCCTTTGAAGCATTGGAACACAGTTCATAGAAGCAATTTTGGATCCTATCGTACCTTCGCACATCATCGATGCTACTAGTGTCATAACTACTTTTCACGAAGGTATATTTTCTCTTAACATCCTTCCTCCACCGATCCAAGATGTATTTTGATGGTATTGTATGTTGGCCTATCTGAGTTAAGATACGGAGAGCGTGCCTGCACAATATACCCTAAACTCAAATAACTTACAACTACATTTCACATTAAGGGGATCTTGATCAACATTGACAGTAAAGGTTACACGTTTTAAGAAGTCATCACCAACTTGAACCTCATCCACAACTATGAACGTATATCTACCACCCACACATCCTAATGGAGTGGTAGTCAAATATAGAAATCCTCCCAATTCTTCTTGTACTTCTTTGAATTTAGCAAGAGTATATGCTTTTTGAAATTGCTTCTCAAGAGGATAGCGACTGATGCAAGGAATGTCCATGTTAAATGAATTGAAGTTAGCAATTGCTTCATTCTCTACCTTTCTTCTAAGGGTTGAATCATACTGGTCAACAAATTGTTTCAGAGTTGTTCTAGAGTGAACGTAGTCATCGAAAAATGCATTCATTCCTTCACTCCGCTGTGTAGTTGACATTCCTGCCCAGAATGTGTCCCTAACATAAGTTGGCACCCAAAAATGCCGATCACTATACAGTGATACCAATCATGCATTCCCATGCAAATCATAGGTATCGAGCATATTGCACCAATGTTCCTCAAATTCATGCTCACTAAAAGAGTCATAAACACACCTATGTAGAGTACTCTTGATTTCCCCATATTGACAATGTGATCCAAACTTCTCAGGAAGCTTTTTCATTATATGCCACAAGCAGAAACAATGCCTAGAAGTTGGAAACAATCTCGAAATTGCAATTTTCATGGCCTTGTCTTGGTCTGTGATGATTGCATTTGGCGGTTGGTCATTCATACACTACAACCATAACTCAAACAACCACTGTAATGTATTTGCTTCTTCATTGGATATCAATCCGCACCCGAGTAGGATTGATTGTCCATGGTGGTTCACACCCACAAACGGTGCAAAAGGCATTTTATACGCATTAGTAAGATATGTTGCATCAAATGTAATCACATCTCCGAATGATTCATACGCAGCTCTACTCCGAGCGTCTACCCAAAAGACATTCTTTAACCACATCTCATCGTCAATGTCTACCTTATAATAAAATTCTCGATTTTTTTTTTGCATATCTTCGAAATAGTTACATAGAGCTACACCACCTCCAACCCCAAGGCGAAATTGTCGTGCTTTGTCAATGTAGTTTCGACACTCATTCTCCCCAAATGGTACATTCTCATAACCCCCCGCCTCAACAACCACAGACTTGAAATTTTTGGACAACCTTATTCCTGCCTCATTTATTTCAAGCCTCTTAGCCACACGAGCATCAATCTTTTTAAAGCATCTCATATGTCTTGCATTTCCTGGATTACAAGCGTGTGTGTGATCTAATATCACTTTAGATATGGTATATCCACCTTCATCATTGAATATAGCATTAATTCTAGCCATACACCCCATCTTCTCTATTTGTCTTGGTTTCATAACATTAGCAGCCCTACTCCTTGATGTGCCTCCTCACGCGCATGTCAAGCAAAACCATCTCATCGTCCCATCGTCGTCTTGTCTAGAATTCCTTTTGGATACCCCAAACCCCTTCTTCTTACCATACTTCTTATAGTAAGCATGCACTTCTTCTACAGATGAAAATTTCATTCAAACTGTAGGTTCTTCAATAGTTTCACTACCTCCAATCTCCTTATCATTTTCTACCTCATCGCACTCATTATTTGAATATTCTATGTCGGCATCCATTGCAACGTTCAAATTGTCTACAAAGATACAACATATTTGAGAATGAGGGAGATACATGAAAGAACAAGGAATGAAAAGAAAAAAGAAAACAAAAAAAACTTTTAACATCAAGCACTATTTTGCCTTTTTTTTTTTCTCTATTCCTAAAAGATATTGCACGCATTGATATGCCACCATGTTGAATGTACTTCCATTTCTCCAGTAAATGGGCAAAATGCAACCGTTTAGCAGCATAACATAGATACTGCCTACCCCTAAATTTTGTTGCAAATTTACACAACTTTGGAACCAAACCAATTTACACATACAAAATTACTAAGCTTCAAAGCTTCAAAGCTTCAAGAACAAAACTCAATTTCATTAGCTTCTTGGAAACAAACCGTAGAAACAAAACATCAAACTTTTTCGTGAAAGGAGGTTGCAGAGTGGGTAGGTGTTCCTTACATGAAGTATATAATTTCAATCGCAGAGAGTAAGTCGAGCTTAAAAATCCCAACAACTTTATCTTACCATTCTGCAACATATTTCATTATTAATTTACTGTGAAAAACACAAATCTGTTGGTTGGTTGACATACGTGACAGTGTGAAGTCTTTTATTTAAAGAAATTAGATTCAGAAAAAATTCAAATCAAGAAATCTAGATGAAATGCAGAAATGGAGAAATCTACCGTGAATAAGACGAAATAAAGAGCAAATAACGCCGAAAATGGGTCTCTCGTGCCGGTTGGAGATGGGTCTCTTGTGCGTCGGGATTTGGGTGCAGTCGACACTGATTTGGGGAAAATGAGATGGGTGAAAGTGCAGAGGATTGGGAAAAAAAAAGAAAAGAAAATGCAAGTGTAGAGGTGAAAAGTGAAAGTGCAGAGGTGATAGTGAAAGTCAAACGCGGGAAGCAAGTTCCAAATAAAAAAAGGGAAGGAATGCCATAGTGAAATGGACACGTCAAGTGGGACTCAAAAGCGGTGTCAAATAACAGTGGTTGTAGCATTTTTCAATTATAATTCATATTAATATATATATATTATATATATAAATTATATATAATATAAAAAATATTATATATAATATTAAAAAAATTAATTTAAATATATATTATAGTGAACCGGTCTGGTCCTAAAAATCATAGAATCGGAACTGGACCGGTTTCGACTGGTTTTGGGATTTTAGAAACAGGTTTCGGACCGGACCGGTCCAAAACCGGACCAGACTAGTCTGGGCCGGTTTTTCAGTTAAAATTTACACCCCTAACTTGAGTAATCACAATAATTTAGATGAGTAGTATTATTTGAAGTCTTTTACACCACCATCATCAACATGACATAATTTGATTTGTAAGATTTAAATTTTAAAATTTAATTTTAAAATTAAATTATACCGTGTGAATGATATGTGGTGTGAAGGCCTTCGAACAGAACTTTCGAATCTAGATATATTGCATTTGTATTTGTATGCAAAATAATTAGCAATGGTTTAGAAAATGGTTTCCACCCACATATGTAAAGTATTTGTAAAATAGTTGTTTGTATACAAATCTTAGATTTTTAACATATTACCAGCCTATCGACATGGCGAGATGGTGATTTAAAAAAAAAATACACACACAAAAGAGAAAGTAGAGATACAGTATTAGTATGATTAAAATTTTAAAAAAATGCATATACATTAGCTAAGCAAGATACGATAAAATGTTAGAAATTGATACCCAAATTGCCGGGAGCACAAGTCTATTTAGGAGGTTTTCTTGTAGATTGGCTTTTATATCATTTCATGGGAATCACGCAGAGATATGATTTAGGAAAAAGACCATTGAAAATCCTGTTGTCTTTTTCTAAACCCTCCTCTTCTTTTATGATTGTTGCTTGCTTCTTGTGAAATGAAGAACACTCTTGAAAACCTAAGAAAGAACAATGTATTTTTTAATAGGAGATGCACTAAAATTAAAACAGACATACGAGAGAAGTGGTTGGGTGCTCCCTACAAAAATTCAATTACAGCAACTGCGTGTTCAAGGGAGAGAGGGTAATAATAAAAAGGTAATGAACCAAAAGTTCTTCCCTGGCTAAGTTAAGGAGGTGACCACAAAAAAGGGTTTAATTTAGGGGTGTGCAATCGGATCCGAATCTAGATATTCGGACATAACCGAATCCGGATTGATTCTAAAAACTGGGTGGTTATCCGTCGGGATTAATTCAGAAATAATCCGGGCGGATAACCGGATTCAATCTGGATTTTTTTTCCCTTTTTGGCTATAAATCCAAATATTCGGATTGTAACCAGATTTCATCCAGGTTTATTAATATATTTCTTTTTTAAAAAAAGGGTTAACTTTAAAAAATATTTTTATAGCACTTTTTTTTAAAAAAAAATTATGATATCATATTTAAATTGCCTAGATTTTATTTTAAAAATAATTTAAACAGTTTTTATTTATTTTTAAATAAAGTAAGTAACAAAATAAATAACAATGCAAGATAAATACAGAAGGGCTGCGGGACGGTCAGGCTATTATAGATAGAAGAACAACCCTCCATTGAAACAGTGACACGTAGGAAAAAACATAATAGATTAGCTAGACCTCACCACACAGAATCACCACATGCAAAAGAGGAAGAAATTGTTGTTTGGGCAGCGCCTTCCTCATTTTGTTTTCGTCTCCAAGCTCCCATTTGGGTCTCTTTGCACCGCCACCCAGGACGAAGCTCATTTCCACTGCCACCATCTCAGTCCAATGCTGACCATTTGTTGCCTAGCTTGGTTGTGTACACCACTTGACCCACACGGATCGAGCACCATCTCACCCACACATATTTCGCACCACCGTTGCACCATCCCAGCCGGCAATTAATGGTTTTTCATGGCTAAGAAAGGTGACCTTGGTGTTGCTCAAGTAATTTGCACCATTCCCTTGGCTTAATCGGCATTCTAAGATATTACCCTATATGTGTTTGATTAAATGTCTAGGAGAAGATGAACTGTAAAATGTCTCTATTAATCTACAATTAATGCTCCTTTCCAAACATGTATGTGACTAGATTAAAGAGAATTCCTATGATGAAGTTGCTATTATAAAGAGAATACCTATTAGCCTACTGCTGTAGCTTTTTTTTTTACAACAATCTTTCTGCAGCTTGAACCTTTAAATGTGAAAATATAACTCTAGACTCAGTCGCTTGGTGTAAGCGTCGGGTAAGCACCGCTGATGTGCCAAAATAAAATGAAAACGTACTGTTTTGAGCAATTTCCATTTGCCTCCCTCTCTGCATTTCCATTTCTCACTGAATCCTCCCTTGAAGCCGTAGCCCCTCCCTCCCTCCCTCCCTCTTCGCATTTCCATTTTCCTCCATCGAAGCCTCTGTAGTTGGAAGCTGCCGCCTTCCCTCTCTCAGTGTCAGGATAAAAGTCTGAGACAACCCACACGGAACCGCCTTTGAAACCTCCTTCTCTCAGTTTCGTCTCCCTCATAGCCTCCCTCCCTTCGTCATCCTCCCTTCATCTTCATCTTCTTCTTCCCACGAAGCCTCCCTTTGTGGTCTCCGTTAACCTTTCCTCAGGTATAGATCCTGAATAACTATTTTGTTATTGTAGAAAGCGATCAGTTCTTTCGATCTTGTTTGAGCTAGGAAAGGTTTCCTTTATCAATTACAGAAGTGGAGGAGCCTATGTAGAAGAAGCTTTTTCTGAAGTGTGGGGCAAAGCAAAGGGCACCCTCTACTTTTACTTCTAACTAAAGCCGAACAACCGACACCCTAACCCTAGCCCGCCCCTTCCCCTTCATCCTAAAATTCTAACCCACGAAGGGCCCTTTCCCTTCATCCCGAAACCCTAACTGTAGAAGAAGGTGATCAAGGACTCCGGTAATTGAAGGTAAGCATTTCTTCAAAGTGAAAAATATGATTTTCCATATATCTTGCATTTCTTTGTTTGGTAATTGTTAGATAATAGCATTTCTTCAACTATGATGTAATTTGGAAATCATATGCCACAAGAAAAATCTATGTCGATTTTTTGGAAATACAATAGCAAGTACATTCTTCATTGCTCTGTCTTAATTAGCGATAATAGCTGGCGGGGGTATACCATCCATACACTGCAACCAGGTCTAAAATAACCATATAAAAGTCTCTGTGTCCTCACTTGAAATTAACCCTACCCCCAAGAGAATCAACTGGCCATGGTGATTTATACCAACAAAGGGTGCAAAGGGCATCCTGTATCTGTTCATCAGGTACGTGGTGTCAAATGTTACCATATCACTAAAATATTGATAAGCTGCCTTACTGCTTGGATAAAGACATTCTTTAATCTCCAATCATCATCTAAATCCATCAAGGTAAAAATACGGGATTCTTGTACTGCATCCTACAAAAATACTCTTGAAGTGCTCCAGCACCACCTTTCCCAAATCGTAGATGTTTTCCCTCATCGATGTAATTGCGATAATCTTTTTCAAAAAATGGGAGGTTATCAAATCCACCCACGCCAACAACAAGAGATCCGAAACTTTTATTCATTCGGATGCTAGTCAGGTCGTTAGTATCTAGTACTCTTTTTATGGACTCACTAATTTCTCGATTACATCGGAAGAAGCGAGATTTCTATGGACTCAGTCCGTGATTGTGGGTATTATGAATTGTGGTCAATTGCATCTTTTCCTCAACTTTTAAGGCATTAATCATTGTCTTACAGTCCGTCTTTCCTGTCGGGCGTGGTTTGACGACATTCATCGTCCTATTCTGGGCCTTTCCCCCACGGGCACAACCAAGGGTGACATATCTGACGCTCCCACCCTCATCCCTCTCACTCCTTTGTATCATCACCCCAAACTTGCATTTCTTAGCCTATTGCTTATAATAGGTCATTAATTCCTCAAAAGAATTAAACTTCATCCCCGATTTTGGCTCCTCAATCATATAACCTCCATCGTCGGTTTCTCGTGAATCTGGTCTATCCTCTTTACATTATTCATCAACTCTAGAGGAGGAACATGGCGCTTCAATTTCCCTACAATTGGGTGTATCCTCTTTACCTAATCTTTCGATCGTTGCGAAGCTTGTAGTATTGAGAGGAGTTGGAGGTCTCATCCCATATTAAAATAGGTAACCAGCATTCAACTAAAAATGAAAGCAATTAAACTTTCAAAAAATACAAACATATATAAAAAAAAGGACAAGAACTAAGTTACATCACCACCTGAATGTTGCTTGGATACTGATTGCCATTTGGATATGACATAAAAGCCGGTGACCAAGCAGACACTGGTCCATAGTAACCGTGCATGTAATTTGTAAAGTTTAGAGCAGTTGTTGGAATGTCCTAACATAAAAATAATAATGATAATTAGCATGTACGAGCTAGATATTTAGCAACTGCTTAAAATAATATAACACCCACGGTTGGGGGATTTGAGTTAGATGGTGTTGAGAGAGATCGGTGTTCTTCCCCTTTTCCCATGCTGACAAACTGCATCCCAAAAAATTGTACAACAACCATTTTTATATGGTTTAATAAATGTTACAAAGATAAGCACACACTAGGTATAAACACACACTAGGTTTACAAAGATAAGCTTACATAATATGATCAGTTAAAAACTTTTTTTCCTCTCTAATAGCTAAACCAGCACAACGTTCAGCTATAACAGATCCTTCTCTAATTCTAAAATGGAAGAAATTAAAAGAGTAAACTCCAACTCATTTAGTAAGCAGTACAGCTGATGGGGTGGGGGAAAGGAGAGTTGTAAGAATAGATAAATAATCCAACACAAAATGCTGTTAACAATTAACATTCTTCAGCCAATATAAATATACACACAACGCATCATCCAGGATTGCATGCTAAGGGAAATTGTTAATGGGCTACAATTTCAAAGTGTGAATTTAAAAACCTGGAAATGAAAAGCATAGAGGGGTACAATATTCTTTAATATCACATGTTTAGGGGAGAGAATTGAGGTTGAATGTTTGCTGCATTCTCTCATTTCACATGAAATCACAGTTTGCTACATGAGGAAATGAACCTTGTCTAATCTTTGGGTAGGGATGTATTTCAGAGTGTGGGTGTGGGTAGGTGAATTGGAAGGCAAGTCTCTTTTCTATTCTAGAAAACTGGAAGGTCGAGGTTCCATGGAGTTCGAAGTTTGTTGTAGCATCTGTACTTATTGTCCAGTACTTCATCAAATAAACTTCCTTAGTACAGAGTAATATATATGGGTAATAATCACCTCCATGATTAAAGTACTACATCTTCTTGTGGAATGGAGCAAATACACAAGAAGAAATACTTGACAAAATGTAGATTGACAAAAGAAAAAACTTGTTCTTACCAATGCCTGATGAAGCTGCCGATGGAGAAGATCTACACGAAAATGACGACCCATGGTTTCAGACGAACCAGATCAATGTGGGTATCAATGAACTAGATCAGACGAGCATGAAGATTGAGAACTAACACCAACAAGCAAGATCCAGGCGAACACCAATACGAACATGATCAACCCAAGACCCACATGAAAGCTAGATGAAACCCAGATGAAAGCTAGATGAACGAGCTTTGTTTTGGTTTCTTTCTTATTTAGTGCATTTTTTTTTTGTTTTTTTTAATATTGGCTGACGTGGCACCAGCCGACTCGCTACCACTTGCACCCCTCGACTGTACGTAGAAAAATTGAATGGAAAATATAGCAGCACATAAACTTTGAACTCCAATATGCACTGTTCACTTACTGGTATTTATGTGTTTTTTAGTCCAATGTTTAATGTGATTGTCTTGAATAACTACTGAAATTATAAAATGGTGGTTTTGTATGGAAGGAACAAATTTCTTGGGTTGATAGTAATGAACTTGAGGCTGAAAATGTAGACATTCAGTTTGATGTGAATGTCGTAGATGAGGTGAATTTCGAAGATAGAGTGAATGTCGAAGATGGAGTGAACGTGGATGGAGGAGTCTCTTCGAGTAGTGGTCCTTTGGAGCTATTCATTGGAATAGGATTTGAGGATGTGGAAGACACCTAAGCATTCTATAAGGCATTTGCAAGACGAAAAGATTTTACAATTCGGACGAATCATACTCGATTGTCAAAAGATGATAAAACTCTATGTGCAATAGACTATATTTGCACAAGGATAGGATTCCGGCGGGTAAGTCAGAAAGAAAAAGATCAAACAATCCCTAAATATACCGGGACAAAAATTGGATGTAAAACAATAATGTGGGTAAAAAAAGACGGTGAAAAGTGGATAGCCAATAAGTTTGCGGTTGGACATAACCATATTCTATTTATACTGAAAAGTATGAATTTGCTTCATGGGTATAGGGGCGTTACTAAAGTAAAAAAAACTTATTATGACTTTAAATGAGTCTGGTGTACCGACAAGAAAAATTATGTCGGTGTTGAGTAAACAATTTGGTGGTGACTTTAATGTTAGTTGCATTGGCAAGGATGTTGAACCTTATTTGGGAACCAAAAGGAGAAAAGTATTTGAAGAGGGGGATGCACAAGGTTATATTCTTACTTTATTGATCGGCAACTCAAAAAATCTGGATTTGTGTATTCTATGCAAGTTGATAATGATGGGTGTATGAGAAGTTATTTTTGGGCTGATGTGCGATCAAGAGCTGCATACCTATATTTTGGAGATGTTGTTATATTTGATGCCACTTACCTAACCAATATTTATAATATGTCCTTTGTGCCATTTTCTAGTGCTAATTATCATCATCAGACCATAATATTTGATTGTGCTTTGTTAGTTAATGAAACGGCCAAATCATATGCATGGTTATTGAGAACATGACAAGAGGGTATGCTTGGGCGTGCCCCTTCAACTATAATTATCGATGATGACAAGGCGATGACTAAAGCCATTGCAGAAGTACTCCCGAATACAACTCATAGTTTGTCCTTGTGGCACATTTTACAAAAGTTTTCAGAGCACTTGGCACATGTATATAACAAAATTTCAGACTTTCAAAAAGAATCTCGTCATTGCATCCATGAGACAATTACATCTAATGAGTTTGAGCAAGAATGAGCTTTGATAGTAGTGAAGTATGAGATAAGAGAAATACTTGGCTGCAAAATCTTTACAGCCGACGAGATATGTGGGCATCGGCTTACTTGCGTTCGACATTCTGTGCCGGTATGCCAACAACTCAAAAGAGTGAAAGTATGAACAAGTTTTTCAAAGATTATGTTTGTTAACGCATTATGGTTAGTGACGTTGTGTATCAGTATGAAAAAACTATAGATGCACGATACTTTAAAGGGAAAGAGAAGGATGTCAGGACTAAATTTACGCGGGCGATGTTGAAGATACCTCTTAAAATTGAAGAGGAGGTGGCAACGGTTTATACAAGAAAGTCTTTCATGATCTTCCAAAACGAGCTGTTCAATAGTTTACAGTACCAAGCAAGAAAATTGTTCAAAGAGGGTGAGACCAAGACATATAGAGTGGCAGCTTATGGGAAAGAAACACCTCTTTATCATGTGACATTGGAGGTGATGAAGGACATTCAACATGTACATGTCATGTGTAGGAGTTTATGGGGATTCTTTGTAGGCATATCTTATGTGTTTTTGGCAAGAAAATAAAGTTAGATAGATTGCCACAACATTATATTTTAGAAAGATGGACTGTTAATACTAAGAGTCGACCCATTGCCAACATACTATTTTCTGAATGGCAAGTTCGGCACAGACAAGCCTACGATGAGAAAAATCAAGTCAATGATACAACTTTATGACATTGTCGAACTTGCATTATAGTCAACAAAAAAACACAATCACTTCACACTAGCAGTGGAGAAGGTTCACAAACCGTTACTTGCAATGGAAGATCACGTAGAATGTTTACAAAGAGGGGAGTCAACCAATGATGATCAAATGTTAAGAAGTCATGTAGTATCGAACCTTTCACAAATGGTGCAGGATCCTCCATGGGTGCCCACGAAAGGGCGCCCAAAGTCTTTGAGAGAAAGAACCCAAAAGGGAGTCAACCAATCAAGAAAAGACATTGTGACATTTGCATGAATGAGGGACATGCTAGGAACAACTATCCTTCAATGAGGTATTATAGATTTGAATATTTTTTATTCAGGTGTATTAATCAAAGCTTTTATTTTTTAATTGTATTTGTTGTTGTTTATGTAGGGATATTGGGCATAAACCTAAGGTCGAGCACGCTAACTTGGATTCTTAATGGAAATTTACTTATATATGTGATTGTGATTTTTCTATTGTTTTAATATTATGGAGATATGGCTTAAATGTAAAATGATTTTTTTTTGTTTTTATATAACTAATGGTTTTGTGATTAATGTTATAGGAGGGTTGTGAATCTTTTGAAGGTTGTGAAGCTTTCTTGTTTTGAAGTTGATGAGTTTTTGTGGATTGAAGCTTCATATTTTTGGGAGTTTTGATTGGCGCTTGTGAATCTTTGATTTTGACCTTATGTATTTGACACCAAGCAACATGTACTTACGTAATTTTGAATATTTGAAAACTGTTTGTATAACAATCAATTAGTGTTATTGATGGAATCAGGTTAGTCAATTGACATATTAGTATCCTATTAAAAAAAAAATCAGGTTACATCTAGGAAAGCAATGGTCGTAAATTAGACTAAAATCTTTAACAAGCAACACAGAAGCCAAACACGACTAATTACATAACATGTTCATTACAAATCAGTTGTTCAAAACAAGAGCTCAAACATATTACATGAGTCGAAGCTCTATCCGACATACATTGATATTTTTGGGATACATAAAAATCACAGCAAAAATCGCGATAAAAAAAACCACGATGTTAACAACGCTTTCAAGGTTCCCTTATACTCCTCCATCGTTTTATATTTGGCTTGTTTGGTCAACTGATGTTCATGAAGTAACCTCTCATTTCTTCGTTGAGCTAACTCCAACTTCATCTTGCGGCAATGAGTGTTGTTCACTTTCAAGATCAATCCATTTAAAAACGCCACATTGCTTATTGATCTTATAGTTTGGGTAGTTGTAAAATCTTCTGCCAAAATCATTAACCTTTCCAGAGATTTGGAGTTTCGATGGAATGCAATAGTAGCAAAGTATGTCCAAAATTGCTTTCTCTTTCCCTCTTGAAATCCACACACTTAAATCAGAATGAGAATCTGAACTTGTCATTTGCTAGAAAATATGGAAGAAAGTAAGCAAAGCTACATATATGGGACAAAACATGAAAGTGCATAATATATGAAGGACATGAATTACTGTGAAAGCATCGGCAAAGGGAAATTGATTTGATGTTGTGCATATTAGATGAGTGGTGTTCAATGTTCTCTTCTTCTCCAAAGACAAAAAACAGGGGTCTCTGTGTTGATCTTCTTGCTGAAACTTCATGTGCTCAGATTTTGTGAAACTTTAGCACATGATGCATAACTCTTGTTGACATTTTCCCTCTAAAAAATTCTACAATATTTTCTTGAATTCCATTTGGCTCATCCCACTTGGGTATGAAAACCACCATTTGAAACTTCAAAATGATAGAACATATAAACCTGAAGGAACATTCTAGAGGGGAGAGACTTTTGATGGCTTCACATAAATACCCAACATTCATGCTTAAAAAAAATAAGGAGTCGCTTGATTTTAAGTAACATAGTCCATATCTACTTAATGCAAAACATAATGTGGATGGAGTCATTTTAAGTGAAATTAAGATTATCTAATTCTCACAAGAATGTACATCTTATACACACCTTTAATATTCATAACTTTTTGTTTCCTAGGACCCAAAAAGTTAGAAAGAAGCATCCATCCATAAAAGAAATGTGAAAAGTTTTTGTACTCCTTTATTTATATTTATTTTTCTAATTGTTACTTTTTGTTGTATTGGCTACAAGTGGAGCACTCATCAATGGCTAGACCAAGCTCAGAGAACCCAACCAAATGTAAGCTAATATTGCAAGAAATAATTTTATAGAAACATGTTCTCAGGTCACAATGCAGAACGTGATTTCACTACAAAGCTACTCTCATAACAAGCATAGCCTTACTTGGTGTCATACTCAGCAGCCAGTAATCTTCAACATTGTTGAAACCCTAATAGAAAAAATCTCCCAAAAGATAAACTTATAGCCGAGAGAAAGCTTCCATTTTACAAGCTTATCAGTTGCAAAAGCTTCCATTTTATTTAAGAATTCATATTTTTGAACTTCGTTTTCATGAAAACCTAACAGAAAAAATCTCCCAAACATAAATCGATATCTATCCACCATCTGGGTCAACAACCAAAGTTCAAGTATCTCAAATCATCATATAAGAATAAGTTAAAAAAAAATGAAACAAAGCACCAAAAAGAAGAGGAATTTCAAAGACAGAGAGAGATTACCGAGAGATTACCATCTGGGTTGAGCTCCGTCACTGTTTGGGTCGAGCTCCGTCCTTGCCACCGTCTGGGTCGAGCACCGTTGGGGATGAGTGTGGGGTTGGACTTCATTTGGGTTGGGATGATATGGAAGATGAAGGAGTGAGGGAGGGGGTTGTATGGGTCATTGATTAGGTGTATGCAAGTGCAGACTAAACACTATAAACTGCTTATGTTGCGCACAACCATTTGAAGGTTGCTTATTGAGGGGGAGCACCCGGACCGCTCCCCAGGTTTTCTCAAATAATATTGTTGTTACATCACAATGCAAAGTATTAATTTACAAAGAACAAAATAAATAATAATAAATCATAACTAATCTAATACAATGTTACTACTCTTCACATCTTGAATCTGAAATTGGGGGAAAATTGATTTCTTTCATTTGCAACACAAGTTGAAGCAATATCAAATCAAGTGTACAATGCCAGCACTAAAATTTTAAATTCACAGACAGAATCCAGAGGTAAGCATTGGTGAAGTATAAAAATGCCAACTAACAAGCATTTTGTGGACATCTATTTTCCTTATTTAATGCTACTCATTATTATTTTCCCCCAAAGTCAGATGCATACCTGGTATAGAGATGATGATCTTCTTTTAGGGCCCACAACATATGGGAAAGAATGGTAACTCGAGAACTACATTTAAGCTTTTTAGGGCAAATGCAGCTAGTGCATTAGCATGTGCCAGAGAGAGGTTGCTCAAAAGGGTTGCATTTGCTAACCATACAGTGAAGTCCAGTGAGAGAAAGCTTTGCCTACTTCGGCCATAACTTCATAAGCTTCTTCAGGGAAACCACTACTTGAGCAAAAAGATTAACCAACTCTAGAACTAGTGAGAGGATCTGCTCGCATTAAAAGGGGAAAATAAAACAACAAAGACATCACTTCTTGAAAAAAGCAAGAATTTAGACAACTAATCGGCCAACTAGAGAGAGGATTTGTTCATCGTATGCCGGTCCTGACACAACTTCTACCATTCCAGGGGGAATGGTAATGGGATTACCACAATGAGATTCATTCAAATCTTAGTAAGTTATGTTATGCTAAAATTATCTGCAAGTGCACATAATCGTAACAAGTAGTAAAGTATTTTAAAGAAAACAGATGTCGAACCCACATAGATGAATTATGCTATTGAGTACTAAAATTTACTAAATTAATTACTATTTGAAAAGCTGAAATTTAAAGAATAGATTACATAAATTAAACTGAAGAAAAGAGAATCAAAATTTAGATTTTTAAAGATAATAAGAATAGATCTAGAGCATTTGATTTCACCTAGTGAATCCCACACAATTTATTCTTACTTGTTATAGAATTTCCCAAGTTGATGATAAAAATTTCTTAACTATTCAATATTTTCTCTCGAACAATACTAAAAATATCTCCAATTAATAACTCCATATCTCTATGTGAATTTAACTAATTGGAGACTCATTAAGTTCTTTGATTTTTTTCTAAAAATCACACTAATTGAGGTAAAGTATGATGCTTAATCGTAGAGCTTTAATCACAAATAACCTCTCAGTCTCATTGTGATTCAATAGATAGAATAATAATTAACTAGAACATTGCAAGTATTAAGAACAAAGAATAAACACTCAATCATGAAAATATTAAAAATAAAATAACTTAGAATATAACTAGTGTGTTCAATGCTAGACGATATCAAAGCTCTAGAAAATGTAATTAGTTCATAATAAAACTGAAAAGAAAAAGAATAGAACTAATGTTCTTCGTTGGAGTTGGTTGATAAAGCATGCGGCTCTTGCCTCTACTCCCCAGATCTGCCTCATTGAAAGAAACTTAAAGAATAAACTTTGGATATTGGACTCTAAAACTTAGACTCTCCTCCCTTAATTTCATGCTAATGATATGTTCATATAGGGTAGAAAAGAAACCTTAATGTTTTCATGATTTCTGCCTTAAAAGTTGCCTAACTTTTAGGACTTATATTGGTAGCCTTGTATGCGCTCCAGGATTTAGAATTTAGAAATCATTAATAGAGAGGACGTTGTAGCCCTTTAAGATAAATTTTCAACTCATCTATAATCACATTAATCGGATATGTGAATATAAAGTTATGATCGAAACATTCAAGCATGTCCAGGTTGTTTCCTAGTGTATTCCGAACTTGGACTTCTTGTGGATTTCTTCTATGATTTCTTTCTCTTTTTTCTTGATAAAAAATTACTTTCAAACCCTTTGCTAGTTGTTGCCCACGATTTCGTTTACGTTGGTCTTTTAAGTTGATCGGTTAGACTAGTCGACCAATCTAACCGTCCAGAGTCTTGTCGCCCAGGAGGTAAAATATCTCGCTCATCGCCTAACTCTTGTCGCCATTGAGTCTCCTTACCTAAATGTCCTCGGCTCTCTTCAGATCTCGTTGCCTCTCATCAGTCTGGATCCGTAGTCTCTTCTTTTGTACCAAAATGCTTTCCTTTCGTATTAAATTCTCTCATTCCTTCAAATTCAAGAAAATAAATAAAATAAAATCAATAGTGTTGAAGAAAACTGACACTTTTTATAAATAAAAGAGGAATAAAAATCACACTTATCGAGTTAAAAAATTAATTTGCACAGAGATAATATATACATGATTAATGATAAACATGAGATGTATGCTAAGTAGAAAAATCCATATTTCTCTCCCATCCAAATTCCTCAATTTTTTCCAGAAAAACTTTGATGCATGTTTTCTTACGGAGAATATTTTTTCATTTTTTAAAAAACATGAGATTTCATTATTATTAAAGCCATCATTAACATAACAAATGGTTTCGTCATAGCTCCCCTATATGAACTATGAGTACCTACCACTCACTGTAATACAACTCTTATTGAAACTACGTCTTTGTCTATAAACATCGTAACCCAATGCCTTGGTATCATAACATTTCATCATAACATATCATCATCATAGCATATCATTATAACATATGCACTCACAACATTAGGTGCTACTTACGACTTCGCTTTGGCATTCTTTAAAAAGAATCTATTCGAAACTCGTTGATAGTTTTTGTCAACTTAGGGATTACCACTCCATTCTTACTCACTCCAGAGTGAATAGAAGAGTTCCAATAGGATAATTTCTCATGCTAGCCTTTGGGGTCTTAAATAAAATTTAATTTCATGCAATGCTTGAACAAAATGTATTTCATGACATGTGCATATGTAGTAAGTTTCATGAAAAATGAAATTTATATGCAATATGCTAAAATGGTGATAATTTCACATGTCACGTAAGGAAGTAATCAAATGCTCAATGACGTATCATATAATGTTTCATGCTCAAAATGACATTTATAATATGAATGTTGCGTTTATACAAGAATCATAAATAAATTATCTAGGAGTAAGTTAGAAGCTAACTTACAAACTTTCGGAGTACTTAGAAATTTGGTGCAGCTATAATAAGAGTTATTCTAAGTGAGAAATCTTAAACTAAGGAAGATATTCATAATCAAAAGGATTAAAAAATTACATTTACAAAACTACTCATATATTTCTCGAAATTGCCACTTAGGCCTTAAGCTTTCACTATGTGGGCCTTTTTGTGATTTCAAGCCTACAACTTCTACAGATGCATGTGTGATCAAGTTTCAGCAAGTAGAAAATCATAAATCTGATATTGGGGGACATGCTTATAACTTAGGTTCATTTCACATGAGTTCATCCCAACACATTGGCATTGAATAACACCAAATCATCCAAAAACCTTCAAACTGGGTGTATGCATGATGTTTCTAGCTTTTCTTTATCAATGTAAGTTTTAAAACCTAAATGAATCATGCGTTCTTACTCTTATCTTGATAGTCAAGCATTTCTACATATCTAATACTCATGGTTTGGAAACTTAGCTAAGATTCCTTAAGATAAAGTTCAACCAAGTGTAACCCAAAACATGCTAGATGAACAACACAAGATATTGATTTATAAACTTATAATGACATGCTAATTTTCTCAAATTTAAACCTTCAATAAATCTTTCTAGAAATTAGTAAAACATATAAGATCACATCAAAATATGTGATGGCTAAAATTTCATCCCAAAACAATTTATTCAAGCACAACTTCAAATCTGAACCGAAATGGATGTCCTCAAGTTAAGCCTTATATAACTCAATCAAATCTACATTCTCATGCCATGATTCAAAGCCTAACATTCCATTCTAACACCCAACAAACGACAGAGTAAGATTGCTTACCCAAACCATAGATTTGAAGGCTCTCAAGAACAACTCACTCCAAGAATCTCACACTAGTCAGTCGGTTTCACCCTTCTCTCCCATTAGGAGTACTTTGCTCTCAAGAATTCTAAGATAATGCTTGAGGGAGGTGCGTGAGGAGGTGAGAGGTGAATGAGGTATTTATAGGACTTCATGGAGGGGTGAGGGGTACACAACAATTGCTGAAGAAAGAGGGAGTTGATTAGTGGAGTTGGGAGGTGGAGTGTTGAGTGTAAAATCCAATGGTGTCATGGCTAGGTTAGATGAATAGTGTCCTAAGCTTCATGATTAAACCATAAAAAAGAGTTAGAAGAAGACCATAGTTGCAGGGGCTAGCTTGCTTTAGAAATTTGGGACAAAAATCCAAATGAGAGAATACACAATGGGGGCTGGCAGTTTTGAATAAAAAACTGTCCAGTTTTTATTCCCTTCTTGTCTCTTCTTCTTGGTCTGATTTGGGAGCATTATTACCACCATTTGAAAGCTTTTTCAATTGAGGAAAAGAGGCATGAGTGGCTACCATGTGATCATGCTTGAGCAGAAAATGAAAGGGATGAAATGGGTGGTGGTTTCAGCCGAGTGGTTCAAGTGTGCCTCTCTTTGTGCCAATTGGTTTGGCTGCCTTAAGGAGGTAATTGGACAAGCTTTCACTTGAGTGTTTTGATGCATTTCCTAGGGGCTAAATGACAAAGGTGGTGGTGTGTGGAGGTGAGACAAATAAGTGAAGACATTCCTTGAAGATGGAGGTGCAATTGGTGGAGTTCATTCCTCAAGTTCCTAGGTGAATAGTTGGTGTTTTGGTTTTGTTTCTTGGAATTGTTTTGTGCAATTGCTAGGTCTGATTCTTAGGTGACACCATGAGAATTAAAGGGGTAGAAATCTTCTTGAAACTTGGTTTAAGGGGGCGTTGGTTTTGGGTGGTTTAATGAAGGATCACTTGGTTTCTTCAAATGTGCCGATTGGTGGGTTTAGTTGGCATTGTTGTTTATGAGACATGTGTTGGGTTAATTCTAACCTTAAAAGGTTGCCTAAGAGTGATGCAAAACAAGTGTAAAATACAAGAATTTCATATCTTAAATTTTGAAGAAAATGGTTTTAAGAAAACTAAGAAAAATCATGATGTTTGAGTTACTATTCATGGGTGAGATGAATAGTGATCTTAACTCAAGTTAAAAACTTAACCAAGGTTGAAGGAGAACCCTAGGGGCGTGTAGTTGGACCTTCGGTAAGATGAAAACTTATGGTATGGTGTATCTGGTCACATTTGGAAGAGTGAAATGAAATACAAGGCTTGGG
>QEOY01000494.1:3294-27255 GCA_003123805.1 Juglans sigillata | reverse complement strand
TCTCGAATTTCCAATTGTTTGTACTTAATAACATATGTAGGGTCGTGGATATGTTTTCTCAACATGGATACGTGGAACAGATTTTGGACTCCGGATAGATTTGGGGCTAAGGCTATTCAGTAGGCTAATGTCCCAACTTTCTGGAGTCCATAATAGCCTATGAACTTTGGACTTAGCTTTCCTTTTACTCTAAATCACATGACACCTTGCATTGGTGCTATCTTGAAAAATATCATTTCTCGGATGTTAAATTATAGGTCTCAACATCTATTATTGTGACGCCCTCAACCTTCACTTGAGATGGATCAGAGACTTAGAGTGTTGAGACATGTAATATAAGGTTACATACCCCCGTACATGAGAATTAATATGCAATGCATCCTATAAATGTAACCAGCTGTATGCAATAATCGCAACGGAATAAGGGTGATTAGTTATAATGCATGCTAGAATGGACTAAACACATCCAAATAGCATTAATAACCATCATAAGTTCAAACTTAAGGATAACATTTCTTTAATACAAAATACTTAATCCAAGTTCCATGGTTAGATTAACTATTTCATACGCTATGAAGAATGAAGAGTCAATGCTTATGAGCATGAAAATTATTTTTAGTCTTAATTCAAGGTCCGGCTCCTCTTCAACCATCTACATCCAGCGATCCACCATGTTCATCCTCTATCGGTCCTATCACAACTTCTATCATTCCAGAGAGAATGATAGTGGTCCCACAAGGGGTGAGATTTACTTGAAATCTCAGTAAATTAAACAACCAATTTGCACAAAGATAAATTATTCATGAAGAATGATAAATACGAATTGCATGAAATGCAAAAAAATATGCATGTGTCTTCCATCCAGATTCCTCAATATTTTTAGAAAAACTTTAATGCACTTCGCTTTCAGAGAACATTTTCACTTTCTCATTCCAAAAATATGACATTTCAAAAGAGAACATTTCATACTTCATTTCTTTCAAAAATTATAAGATTTTATCATTTATTAAAGTCATCATTAATATACGTTTGATAGCAACATGGTTCTCCAAATGCACTATGAGCACCTGTCGATGATCGTAGCACAACTCATGTTGGCACTACATCATCGTCTACATACATCGTTCTCAATGCATTGGTAATATAACATAATATCATCATAATATCATGACATATACACCCACCAGCATTAGGTGTCATAACATATGACTTCGCTTCGGCGTTCTTTAAAAAGATCTCATTCGAAGCCCGTTGACTGTTATTTGTCAACCCATGGGTTATCACTCCATTTTTACTCACTCTAGAGTGGACATAAGAGTTCCACAAGGATAATTCTCCATCCTAGCCTTTGTGGTCGTGAAAAAAATTTATTTTTTATGTTATGCTTAAAACATGTGTTTCATGACGTGTGCATATATAGAAATTTTTTCAAGTAAAAATGACATTTATAAGTGCATTATGCTAAAATGGTAGAAATATCACTTGTCATGTAAATATACACTCAATATATCATATAACATGATATTTTATGCTCAAAGTGATAATTGAAACATGAATGAGACATTTATCAATAATTCATATATAATCTATCAATGTGTAAGTTAGAGACCAACTTACAAAACTTATATCAAGTGCTTATTAAGTTAGGATTAATACTTCTATGGTTGAGGTCCAAAATCAAACGCTTCAAAAATGAGTATTTACAAAAATACCTCTAAACCCTCAAAAAGTGTTGTTAAGGCTCTAAATTTTCACTAATTGTAAACGAACTCCAAATTTAATAAAAATTCATGGATATCATATTTTGGCATTCTAACACCATTTATGCCCTTGGATGTTCAAAATCAAAGTGGAACTTTTCCAAATGGTCCCAACCCATGGCATGCACTCTAGTTGATGCCTAAGTGTATTTTCAACTATTGATCCCTATGCATGCATGCATATGAGATTTTCTTTAATCACAAATCACTAACATCTTTAATGACATAGTGAAGACTAATTATAGGATAATAGAGTTCATCCCAACACTTAATCATGGCTAAGATGTCCTTAATCTCTACTTCATTCAAATCGATTCATACTTGATCAAAACAAGATAGATTCAAAACCTACCATGACATGCTTCTAATCACAATTTAAAGCTTCCATAATCATGTTGATACTAATGAATCATATCAAATCATGCTTAAGAGATGCCATTGCTAAATTTTCTCTTAAAATCATGTAATTATCCAAACCATCCCTTAATTGACCAGGTTTTGATTTATGCATGAAAGCCTTCCCAAAACTTACCCAAATTTTGAACCAACACATGGAAACAAAGCTTGACATGCTAACTAAGATTAAAAGCAAGAAAATTTACAAATTTTGTGGCCTTCCAAGCACTCTAGACAGCCTTACACAAGAATACTCAAGAACTCACTCGGTTTCACTCTTTTGATCTCTAAGAGGGGGAATTGCTCTTCAAGGCTTAAGAGGAAGCTTAGAGCTGAGGTGTTGAGGAAATGAGAGGGTGAGGGGACCTTTTATAGGCAACCAAGGGGACGCTGGCTTTGATCAAGGGGATTGATGGAAGATGGTGTATGAATATGAATTTTCTAGATTTGCACTCCATCACTTGTGTCATCTTGTGTAGGTCAAAACAGTATCCTAAACCACTATGATTTCACTTCTATGGTTGCTACATTTCTCCTATGGGGGTTGGCTAAGTTGTGGGGTAGAGGAGAGGGGAGAAAAATCATCAAAACCACCCAATGGGGCTGAGGGGTTCAGCTGGTTTTCCTTTGGCAGATTTTGATCATTGTCTTGACTAATCCCTTTGAACCATCATCATGGCTGATTTGTGCAGGAGCAATGTCACTTCTTGAAGACTTTTTCTGGTGGTAGAAGGTGGAAAGTTTGCTGCAAAGTGATCATGAATGTGCAGCCTGAAATAAGGTGATGAGATAGAGGTGTCCTGCTGAAATTTCCATACTGTCTTCTACAGTTTGTGTCCTTTTGAGTAAGAGGAATAGTGGCCTGAAACCATCATGACTTCTTCCCTACTGTGGTTGCAATGTCCTAAAGTGGTGGCTAGGTCGTGGGGTGATAAGTGTTATTTTCCCTTTAATACTATGGATTTTATTTTATTTCTATAAATTTTTATTTATTTTTCTTGAATCTGTGATGCGCCGGCCAAGAAATGTTTTTGTATGCTTCTTGAATGAAGAAGATTTCCTGAAAGCTTTATCAAGGGAAAGCTGTGATATTGAAGGGGCTGCATACCGGGCATTTCATTGGACAGTGGAGTTCCAAGAAGATGAGGAACCTGCGCAGGTGCCAGTGTGGCTTATGCTACCTGGCCTTCCACCGAATCTTTATCAAGAATCATACCTCAGGAATATAGTGGCTCCGATAGGTACATTTTTACTTAGGGATAAAAAAACGAGGTGTGCAACAAGAACTGATGGTGCGCGAGTTTGTGTCCTTATGAATATTGATCAAGAGCCAATATCTTCCTTTTGGATTGGAACGCCAAGACAGCCTGCAAGTATATTCCAAGAAGTTGAATATGAAACTCTGCCAGCCTTTTGTTCTTGCTATAAAGTGCAAGGACATAATTTGAAAACATGTAAGACTAAGTTCAAGGAAGGGAAAGACTACAAGAACTTGAGGAATATTAAATCTAACCGAGTTTGGGTTCCTAAGGAGAAGGAGGATGCGGTTAATACGACAAAAGATTCATCAGGTAAGGCTATCGAGACATCCTCTATTTTGGTAATTCATAATGTAGAGGAAAATGAGTTAAAGGATGGAAGTAATGAAGGGGTGGTGTCTTTAGATGCTGAGATTGATAAGGGAGAAACTGAGAGTGATCGGGAAGTAGTTGGGGCTTTAGAATCTGGGATAGATGTGACAATGTTGGTAGAATCAAGTGGAGCGGAAAAAGACTTGGTTTTGGTTATGGGTAATGACCAGGTTCTGCAACCTGTGGTGGGGTCTGATATGGAGGGTCTGGACGTTAACTCTAAGGAGCAAATAGGAGGTACACGGGCTTCTAGTTTAGAGGACTTGCAACTGGTGGTTTTTGACCAAGATCATCTTGGTATGGAATCAAAATCTGAGGATGAGATGGAGGTGGCGCATCCAGCGAAGGAGAAGGACAGAAATTCTGATTATGAGTTATCAAAAAAGAAAGTAAATTTTACACGAAGGTTACGAAGCTCAACACGGGTTCCAAGCAAGCCCTCTAAACAAATTCAATGATGAAGAAAGTTATGTTTTGGAATTTAAGAGGAATTGGAACGTCGAAGAACAAATTATGGAAGCTAGTTCGTGTACATCAGCCTTGTGTTTTATTTCTGGCGGAACCTTTTCGGGATGACAGTCAACTGAGTTACTGGTGTGATTATTTTTCGTTTAGTGCGTGCATCTCTAATGCAGATAAGGCTGGGAAGCTTTGGTGCTTCTGGGTTACTGGGATACAGGTGGATGTTGTGGGAGGCTTGGATCAGTATTTAGCTCTGATGATTAATTCAAACATTTTGACATCAACTGTATATGCAAAGTGTCGATATCTAGATAGACGAGTTTTATGGGAGGATTTGCTTAATGTAAATGATGTACAGATGCCTCATGTGATTTTGGGGGACTTCAATATTTTGAGGAATGATAGTGAGAGGCGTGGTGGAGGCACGAGGCTTCTCATGGCAATGGAGGAGTTTTCCTCATTTATTGATGCTGGTGGACTGGTGGAAATGCCGTTTATAGGAAATAAGTTTTCATAGTGCAATGGGCAATCGGGGATGGCTCGTGCAACCTGAAGTTTTTGGAAGTGTTCCCTGCGGTGCATAACCAGTACCTGCCTAGGAGGTCTTCAGATCATTCTCCCATGTTATTGTGTCTTTCGGCTGCTTTGTCCAGGTATGGCCCTTCTTCTTTTACATTTCATTTTATGTGGACTACTCATGATGATTTTTGGAGATGTGTATTGAGTTCTTAGAAGGGGGGAGTTTTTGGAACTGGTTTGTGGAAGTTAGCAGAAAAATTGGAAAGATTAAAACAGGTACTTAGAACGTGGAATAAAAATATATTTGGATGGACTGGTAGACATATTAAAAATTTAGAAAACAAAGTGGAAGAAGGGGAAGCTAGTTTGCAAGAGAGGTTTTTAGAAGATGTTGAAATGGATGTTTGGTTAAAAGGGGAGGAAGATCGACTTGCTCAACAGTTTAAGCATGATTGGATTTTACAAGGTAAAGCTTCATCTTCTTTTTTTAAAGCATTACAATCCAGGAAACATAATGTAGTAATGGAAATGAAAATGTTGGATGGTAGGGTTCTTAGTTCTCCGGCAGTCATTCATGAGGAGGCTTGTGTTTATTTTGAGGAATTTTTAAAGGCCACTCAGTTGAGTTCTTTGCCAAATTTGGATGATTTAATTTCGGGTGAAGTATCGGAAGAAGAAAATAATATTTTTAGTGGTCCTCCTTTGATGGAGGAAGTTCAAAATGCACTTTTTTCTATTCCTAAGGATAGTAGTCTTGGTCCGGATGGTTTTGGATCAGGGTTCTATCAACATTGTTGGTCTTTAGTGAAAGAAGATGTATTTGAAGCAATTACGGATTTTTTTAGCGGGACAGAACTTCCACGGTTTTATATTGCATCTTATATTGTTTTAATCCCTAAAATCCAGAATCCAACGTCATTTGGGAATTTTAGACCGATTAGTCTTTGTTCTGTGATTTATAAAATATGTGCTAAGATTCTAGTGATTATTTGGCAAGACTCGGAAGTAGTGGGGTGTCCCATGTATGGATAGGTCAAACGAAGCTTCCACATTTGTTAAAAGGGATAATCAGAACAGATGCATGTGGCCTACCGCAGATTCGGAAATGCTAAGTCAAAATAAAATGTTTGGTAATGTACCTTTATGTTTTTTGTGTCTTTTGTATTGTTTTGAGTACTTGAGTTTTTAGTTCAATAGTTTTTTTGTAAAGATCAAGTACTGAGACTGTAACCACTGTTTTCCTCCGCCAGAAGTGTGGGCTTATTAATAAATTTGGGCAGGGGTCACTTTTGAACATGTGACTACCTTCTCTTTTATAAAAAAAAAAAAAAGAAGAAGAAGAAGAAGAAGAATAAGAAGAAGAAGAAGAAGAAGAAGAGAAGATTTAGTGCAAAAAAGAGAGCATTTTTGTCCATTGGGTAGCAAAGATATTTCTATCTCCCAAAGGCGAGAAGGCTTATCTCTCGATAAGCGAGGAGATTCGCGACCAGAGGGTAAAGACTTGGGCGCGGAGACCAGAGGGCACGAAGACTTGGCGCCAATATATTTTACCTTTTGGGCGAGAAGACTTGGCAATAAGGTTCTAGGCGGTTAGATTAGGCGACTAGTCTAACCGACCAACTTAAAAGTCCACTTAAACGACATCGTGGGCAACAACTAGAAAATGTGAGAGGAGTCTTTCATCCCTGTTGGGAGTCTTTCCACTCAGTAGGCGAGGAGAGGGTTGTGTGGTCTTTGTGACCTCTACGCCCGTTCATTTGTGACCTTCACGCCAGTTATATTCAGCACACATGGCATCTACTCGGTGGGATAATTCATTCTGACTGGGATCAATCTGCTGCTGACCACCAAATCTAAGTTCCATAATCAATCTATTAAGGACCAAATCCTTCCAAGCTCCGCAATTCAAGCCACATATTACTAAATCTTCAATTTTAGATAATCCCATTAATCTTATGCTAATTTTGTACTAAGTGCCAAGATTAAAACTAACCTTACCATCGACCCTAATGTAATTAATAACCCAAAATTATAAGGTCCTCTTGCCAACTCAAATATCCAAAATTATTCTTATTCTAGAATAGCTCAACTCCTAGTTAACTAGGATTAAGGTTACTAAGGTCAAGGCCTAATGAGCTTTTTAGGTGGGTGTTACAATTATCATCATAGCTTTTTTGGCAGGCCTAGGTTGCCCTCAATCGTTCTTTAATCAGTTTGACCTTCTCGCTGATTTGTTGGATGATTTATGGTCCTATAATGCATCACCTCACGTACTTCATCCAAATAAGGAGGTGTGTGACATCTTTTTCCCATACAAAGTCTCACGTGGATCCATGCCTATATTGGAATGGAAACTGTTATTTTAGGTAGATTCTACTAATGGTATGCAGCTAAACCAATTCCTTTCTAGATCCAAGAAGTAAGCTCTCAGCCTATCTTTCAGTATTTGGATGGTTCATTTTGATTAGTCGTCAGTATATAGGTGGATCGTTGTACTAAAACCTAATCCGGTCCCAAAGCCTCCTACAAGCTTCTCCAAAATCTTGACGTGAAACGAGAATCTCTGTCAGATGCGATGGATGTTGAGACTCCACGTAGATGAATAATTTCCTAGATATATTTTTCCGCCAACTAGTCTATTGAGATTTTAGCTTCAATTTGTAGGAAATGAGTTGATTTGGTTTATCAATCTACCACTACCCAAACAACATCTTGTCTAGTTGGCGCCCTAGGCAATCCCATTACAAAATCTATGGTAATTTGTTCCCACTTCCATTTTGCGGGTTGTTAACTATTGCAAAAGTTTTGCTAATTTCTGGTGTTCTGCTTTGACTCATTGTGTGAGAATCGTGGCAACGCAAGGGGAGAAACCACCTTCTGGGGACAAAGGGAAGGCAAAGAAGAGAGCCTTTCCATCGCAAGGTGGAAGATGAGGCAGTGAGGCCAGCAAAGTGCAGTTGGTCCAAAAATGGCAAGGGAAACTATATAAAAAGCCTCGCTAACACATCTCAGCTCGAGGTGAACAAAAGACTTTTAACCCAGAACTGGTCAAGCGAGAAACGACACTAACCGTGTAAATGTAAAAACAAAGAGCTGAAGAGGCTGGTAACTTTACATTGTGATTTTGAGATGATGAGTTTGAATGATTCAGATTGATCGTGTTTGTGATTTCTGGGTGCGTGAGTCTTACTGTGTGTCAATCATCATAGACGGGTAGTGGATTCCCCACACCATTCCTACGACACATTTTCATGGTTTTCATACGGGTAGAGAAAGTCCCTGTGATTATTGGGTTGGAACACTTTCATATTGGCCTCACTTGATAGACTGGTAGAGAGATTCTCGTGTGTATCATGTGTGGTGTCTCCGAGTCGATTGATCGGGTAGAGAGATTCCTTGGGTTGATCATGTGTGTTTCAGTGTGTGTGACTGGGTTGAGTGAGTCCCCATGTTGGATGGTTTGAAACTGGTGAATCAGCTCGTATGTTGGATGTGTTGAGTGATTCCCCAAGTCCAACGGTGGAGTGATTCCTACTAGATTTTTTTATATGATGAGTTTCACATGTTGGATTAAAGCCTAAGTGATAGTTATGTATACTTGAGATTTGCACAGAAGGTAATTCCTCAGAGGGTGATTTCTCAAGGGTGATTACTTGTCTTTCATACAGAGGGTGGTTCCTCGCCATGCATAAATATATATATGTTCACAACTCTTGTACATAAAAGTGCCCATTAAATCTTCATTTGCATTGTCTCTCATTAGCAGTTTTGTCATAATTGTTTAACCTACTTATGGTTTTATTTATCAGAATCCTAGATAATATGCTCGTCACTACCTTCATGCACCTTAGCCCATACTAATCATCATGCCCATCCATGCAAGCCACAAGGCTCTAAGCCAACTCTGAGGCTCAAGCACAGTGTAACTGTACTCATGACAGATTACCCATTATATATGATGAATCCGTCTGACACATGTGTCTCACCATGTTACACATATGCCTTACCCATTTATCACCTAAGATCAACATATAACATGTTGATCACTTGCTCGTAGGGACAAGAGCCATACTCCGATACCAATCTTTTCTTAACCCGGCTAGCATGACTCTTCATGCTACCCGTTCCTTTTGACAATTCATCCCAACACTTGACATGACAGGACTCCATTCACAACTATGCCTTAAGTCATGTCATATAGCTCGAGATTGCTCCCAAGCTACATCATGACCTTGTCACATCACCTGATATCCTGTTACATCATTTCTATCCCAACTCCTAACCCATCACGAGTACGGTTCCTCACGTACTCTTGTCACATTGTGACATCTCGTCATGTTTCCATTACGCCATTTCTACACTTTAACACTTCACCCATCATAAGCATGACTTCCAATAACCATGTCACTTCGTGACGTTGCCCAGTCATGCTTCCGCTGCGTACTCTTACACTTGTTCCACTACATCGCCCATCACAAGCACAACTGTCAGTAGTCATGTCATTTCGTGACATTCTTCAGTCATGCTTCCGCTACGTACTCTTACACTTGTTCTACTACTTTACGCATACTCCTAGCCATAAGTCCATCACGGTGACACTTGCCACCTCAGACTACAGGCTACGCCATAACTACTTCGGGACACTGTTCCACAGTTTCCGACACTACCCATCACGTTCCACGCCCATCAATCACATAACCATCCTTATTTCTGCGACACGCCACACGGCATATTGTTGCACCTTATGGAGTACATCCCATGCGTACTCTCTTCTCACATGCTACACCACATCATCACTATGGCGTACCCGTCATATAGTACATCACTCTATCACATGGAGTACATTCCACTTGTACTCCCTTTACATACGCTCCATCACCACTATGGCATACTCGCCATATGGTGCATCACTATACCACATGGAGTACACTCCATGTGTACTCCATTCAACTGCATTACGCCACATCACCATTATGGCATACCCGCCATATGGAGCATCGTCCACCACATAGAGTACATTCCACATGTACTCCCCACATATACAACACGCCACATCACCATTATGGCTTACTCGCCATATGGTGCATCACCCCGTCATACGGAGTACATTCCACATGTACTCATTTCATATACCATACCCCACACGGAGTACACTCAGCGTGTACTCTTCCCGTTCCATACTACGTCAGGAGGGCATATTTTACATATACTCTCCTTATCACACATTAAGCGACACACAAAGTACACTTTGCGTGTACTATTCCCATTCCATCTGCCACGTCACCAATACAACACATACTCCACAACCACACTACACGACACAGTCCACAACACTACATAACGTACTTCCCAATTACACCCAACACTTCACAGCACACAACACGGCACAATACATCTCCATCCAACACATATATGCCCAACACTTCACTACACAGAATGCCCAACACTTCATCACACAGCACCACATCACAATACCACAACTCCATTAATACTAATAGCACAGTCCACAACCTAGTCAACTAATCAATATCTAACATAATTAACGAGGGATAGAGGGTTATACCATCGACGGGATAACCCATGCGTTGCTCGTTGATCGTCACAGCCGATGATGTCAGAAGAGTCGTAAGTGGCGGCTAACCCACGTACGTTAATTGTTTAGGTGTTTAGATAGCTAGGTGTGGTCTTGGAAGGGCTCGTGGTGGCCTTGTGATGGTGGCAAGGAGCATAACACGGCAGATCTAGCCGTGTACAGTGGCTGTCAGCCACGCGCAGTGGCTGTCCATCACATGCAGTGACTACCCACCACATAAAGGGGTAGTTTGGACCTAGGGCTCGGCGAAGGGAGGTGCGGTGGATCACGTGGTGGCGTCGAGGTGGCGCCACGATGGCTCACGGTGGCAGATCTGGCCGCACGGGGGAGGAGAAGCCGTGGGAGGGGGAGAGAGGGTGTGCGTGCGTGGGTGGCAGATCGGGGCCCTAGGTGGTTGGGTTGGCTTGGTGGCGGTGCATGGTTTGCAACCCGTGCGGGAGAGGAGGAAGAAGCCATGAGGTGGAGGGAGACTATGGGCCTCGGGTCAGGTGGAGGAGGAAGGGGGAGACCAGGAGTAGCTCGTGGTGGTGTCCAGTGGCCAAGGTGGTCGCGCACACCGGCACTAGGAGCTTCGGTGGCCTTGAAGCCGTGTGAACCCATTTTCATGGGTATGGTGCGTGTGCTCAACGGAGGGGGAGAGGGAGGCTGAGCTTGCTAGGGGATGATGGCCTGCGGAAGGGGAAGCTGCTGTGGAGGTGGTGGCATCGTTGGGTGGCGCACGGCAGCGCTACGCTCACCTAGCCCATTTGGACTGTGTACTTCCGAAATGGAGAAAGGGAGAGCGTGAGAGAGAGGGGCTGGGCTGGTTGAGCTCGCAGGAGGGAGGTGCGGCTGGTGGTGCCGGCGGTGAGGGCTACCAACACACGACGACGCCGGGTTGAGGAGTGGAGCTGTTCGGCGTGAGGTGAGACTACGTATATCGTACGCTTGAGAGAGGGAGGAGAGAGGGAGAGTTACAGGAAAATGTGGGGGAAAGAGAGGGGGTCTAGGTATTTAACCCAGTCCCTTCGTCTGGGGATCCACGTAACGATCTAATGGTGGATCTCAAACACTGATTCAAAATGCATTAACTATTAACTTAATTAAAAGCACTCAGAGGAATTACGGTAGAATATTATTTTAAACTAACTTTAGTTTATAAAATAAAATTCCTTCATCATTAATAAAATTATGAAGTCTCACTTAACATATTAAAGAGAATAAAATCATTTAATTAATAAAATATTTCAACATAATTTAAATCTCATAATATCTGAAATAATTGAAATCATTTTAATAATAATATTAAAATGATTTCCTACGATTATAATATTTTTGGAGCTCTTCAAGAATATTATGATTGTCGTATTTAAAATCAAATCTTAATTCAATAACAATGGATATACTCCTTATAAATATTTCTAGCATATTTAAAATATTGGACGTGCCTTAGAAGTCACACGATATCTTTCGAGATACGCCATTATGGTTTGACACGCATAACGTGGCTCGCAATCTCTAGTGAGAAGGGCAGATGATCACATAATCTCTGCCTTCGGGATTTGCTTACGTCATAAAGACGGAACATACATAAGAAAGAAGAAGCGTAAGTTAGAAGGAAGGAGCAGGATATCACACTCCATTCTCTCTTTCTTTATTATTTTTCTCTCATTCTCATTCTCTTCCAAGAATTATGAATCATACTCAACTTTCTGATTTTGGATACATAGACTGCTCATATTGCATGTCATTAAACTAATACAACAAATATCTTCTACATTTCAAATTCAATACTTAAACTTATTCAGAGAATGATGACGACGAACTTGAATTATGATAAAAATAAATAAATAAATAAAAAACCTACCTGGCACTACATACAAGAACAGTGCTGTCATTCATTGACTAATATAAGTCGTAGTGTGCTTAGCTCTGCTCTCATGGTTTTTTCCCAGAATCAGCTCATTCTTTGGAGCTCACTTCACTGGTCACCTCTAGATTTCTTTACATGAATTTAGATTCATATTCTTAACTGATGCATTAGAATATTAAATTATCATATAGTTATTTTTGGTTCTTTTTTGGTCTATTCTTTTTTCCCAAAAAGAATAGACCCTTTTTTGGTTCAATGCAATTATAGGCCTTCTAGATACTTCATGGTCATAAATTACCATCAAATCCCACCAGTCTCTTTCGATTGTTATCTAATTGGGAGAGGTTTTAGTAAATCCTCTTGAACCCATCACAAACCAAGATATATCTATATTAAACAAATCCCATAGGGTAGGATATAGCAGGTCAAAGCATGTGCATTCAAAACCTAAGTAGAATAGCATAAACTAATATTTCAAATATAAGATGGAACTCACCCAAACCCCAACATGACTCCAACCTTAAACCCAAACCTACTTGTCCTTGATTATCTAATTCCCAAAAAGATCTCATGGGTTCAAAGGGCCTTTTAGCCTTTAACACAGTGACTTGAAAAGGATATAAAATAAAATGGTTACTTGGTAATAGACAAGGAAGAAAACTAGAAGAAACAACATTCTGTATTAGACCCTTCACACACCACACTGTCTTAAAACAATAATATGTGGAATTAATCAATTTGTCAAACCCTTCTAGTGTGTGTATATTCTCTCACCCTCAATATAATATACACACTGAAATTAATCAATATATACACTGGAATTGAGAGAGTACCCTACAAGAACAAGACAAAGAAAAGCAAATAGCTCCCATATATAATCACAGTCTTCTGCCCAGAAGTCAAAACATCTTCCTCCATATATATAACCAAACACAGTTTCTNGAAAAGCAAATAGCTCCCATATATAATCACAGTCTTTTGCCCAGAAGTCAAAACTTCTTCCTCCATATATATAACCACGCAAATCCAACATAGTTTCTACCAGTACTGAACCATTTGCATAAAACATAAAACACAAATCCAACACAAATAATTGCAGTTTCTACCAATACAGTCTCTACCATATGGTTGTAGTTTCTACTAACACTAATAATTCCCGTGTCTACCATATATTTAACCACTACTGCACAACATTATCCAACACAAATCCAACACAGTTGACCCCAGCCACAAAACACAAACAACTGACACCTTAGGTTGGGTTTGGATATATAGTTCAGATGAGATGAGATGAGATATTTTGAACAGTAGTTAAATAAAATATTGTTAGATATAATTTTTTAGTATTATTTTTATTTTGGGATTTGAGAATGTTGAAATGTTTATTATATTTTTGTATGAGAATTTGAAAAATTTGTACTAATGAGATGAAATGAGATGAGATAAGGAGGTTTGTGTATCCAAACCCAGCCTTAGTTGCTACCCAACCACATGTTTCTCCAGCCCACATGTGGCTGGGCAACTACTAAAAAAAAAAAAACCTACAAAAACAGCAAGTTACACACCTCCATAAGGTGTTGATGAAGATGTAGATGTACCTCCATAATGAGACTTCGATGCCTCAAAAATTTCATGCTGAATATTAAGGAAATATTCTTGATGCATGGCATTCATGCTAGCAAGATCTAGTCTAATCATCTTCGCCTCAAACTTCTTCTTTAGTTCAAATTATGCACATCTATCACGATCTGCCTTCAGCACAGCTGTTCTCCGCTCTACCATGCATGCGTGTATATCCTTGTTCATGTGAGCTAAGGCCATGTTGATCTCAGTATCATGGCCTTCTCAAGACTTCCGCTTTCTCTCTTTCTTTCTCAATTTTTTTGCCTCGAGGTCTCTTACCAAAAACCTCCATGTTCTCCTCCACTGTGTCAACAACAACTTCACTATGAAGTTTATTGTGGTCTTCTCCTCGTACCAAGGGTTATGATGTGTTGCTACCAATTTGGGACACCAATAGTGCTCCATTGTGAAGTTCGCATTCTCCATCTCTTTGTNTCTCTTTCTTTCTCAGTTTTTTTGCCTCAAGGTCTCTCACCAAAAACCTCCATGTTCTCCTCCACTGTGTCAACAACAACTTCACTGTGAAGTTTATCGTGGTCTTCTCCTTGTACCAAGGGTTATGATGTGTTGCTACCATTTTGGGACACCAACAGTGCTCTATTGTGAAGTTCGCATTCTCCATCTCTTTGTATATAATTTTTGCCTTCTCAATCTACAAAGGTAAATGAATATTGTTAGTTCATAAATCAGCCCTTCATAATTGCATAATTGAAGGAAAAGGCTACATACCTTGTCTTGCTCCGTTGCACCACTCGGGTNAGGTGAAGGAATATTGTTAGTTCATAAATCAGCCCTTCATAATTGCATAATTGAAGGAAAATGCTACATACCTTCTCTTGCTCCGTTGCACCACTCGGGTGCAATGATTCTACCTGTACTAAAAATGCACAAAACTTATTTGTGCATTTCTGAATCGAGGACCACCGATGGTTCACTGTGTTTGGTTTTTTATATTCATGATAAAAATCTGAAATTCTGTCCCACATTTGAGTGGATTTTTTATCAGTACCCTTTATAGCATCGATGCTGATGTTGAGCCAAGTTAAGACGAGGAACTTATCCTCCTCTACATTGAAAGATGCATCCCTTTGAACTTTTTTTGTAGGAGGCCTCTTTTCACCGTCAATAGGGGTTGCTTGGACCAAAACATTAGAATGTTGTGTTAGAGTTCTATTACAACCTTTTCCTCCACTTAATAAGGGAGTGGTGAAGAATGGGTTATCATCAAATGGCGTGGCCATCCTTGAAAAATATTACATTTTTAAGGAGTCAACCAAGTAAACAAAATCAAACAAAACAATTCAGATTTGCAGGAAGGTAGAGTGATGCCTACACCAAAGTTTCAGATTTATTTTTTCAATCTTAAATTTTAACAAATTCCTCAAAATCAATCACTCAGCAGACTTCAAATCACCAAATATGCAGCTTTGGACATCAAAGAAATAAAAGAAGATCCATATATATAAAGTTATGCACTTTCATCTACATTGAGGACATTTAATTCTTGATCTGGTATGCAAAGAAGATAAACTTGATGCATGTGTTCTATTTTGCATAATTTCAATCAAGTCATGCTCTTATAATTTTATTCCAGAATACAAAAAATCAATATAAATTGTCCATCCGTCTGTAGTCCTCTTTCAATGACTAAGAATAAGTATGAAGCATGCCAAGAATTCCATATCTTATGAAAGGGGAAAGAAAAAAAGAATCTTCCTAGCGAGTTTTAGATTGAAGACCCTTTGTGCTTCTAGACGTGTAATTATCTAATTACAATCTGCTTCCTGAGAAATGTAAACATATATAGTAGAATTATGGTGTTATGGTCCCACATTAGTTAAGAGTCAAATGGTATGTGTGCATATAAACTTGAGGGCACCTCCACCTAGCAAGCCAATTTTCTAGGATGTGAATCCTTGGGCCATATATGGACATATAACAAATGGTATCAGAGCCGGTTGTGGGCTCCCATGTTCCCTCCTCTAACGGGCTGGGCTTGCGGAGTGGCTTGCTATGGATCTAGTGGGACGGACCATGTTGCCCTAGCCTGGTGAAAGCCTCCCATAGTGCTCGACCAACTTGGGCTTTGCTCTTGAAGGGTGGGGGTATATTATGGTCTCACATTGGTTAGAAGTCAAANATGGACATAACAAATGGTATCAGAGTCGGTTGTGGGCTCCCATGCTCCCTCATCTAACGGGCTGGGCTTGCAGAGTGGCTTGCTATGGATCTAGTGGGACGGACCATGTTGCCCTAGCCTGGTGAAAGCCTCACATAGTGCTCGACCAACTTGGGCTTTGCTCTTGAAGGGTGGGGGTATGTTATGGTCCCACATTGGTTAGAAGTCAAATGCTATGTGTGCATATAAGCTTGGGGGCACCTCCACCTAGCAAGCTGGTTTCTTAGGATGTGAATCCTTGGGCTGTATATGGACACATAACATATGGCTCTAAAAAAACTAATAATAAGAAAAAATCTTGATATCACAATAATTGACAGATTTTCATTAATATCCGTATAATGATCATATTCTTAATTTTAATAGACAGAAATTTAAAATTATACAGGAATCTCCCACCAGGAACAAAAACACAGTAACTAACAATCTATGATCTTTGCAAAGGAAAAATAAACTACACTGATCAGTTGTTTGAGCAATGTCGTGGGAGGGTGCAGGTGGTCAATGCCAATTAACCTCCTCTAGACAAAGACTTCCCTTCCATAGAAAGGCTCATGAGTATAATTTCCTCCACAACTTGCTGGATGATTGATTTAGGTAATAGAAATGAAGAGGACCAATAGACTTGATTAATAACAAAAATGATGGATAAATTAATTAGTTGAGGCTTTTCGACATGCAATTAGGAGATAATCCCCCAACATATTCTGAAAGCTTGATAGACACTCCCTTCAACTTGCTCAATAAATTTGTGGTACTTCAGATTTAGCAGCTCACAACAATTTCAAATAGCTGACGGGGGGAGTATCNATATGGACACATAGCATATGGCTCTAAAAGAACTAATAATAAGAAAAAATCTTGATATCATAATACTTGACAGATTTTCATTAATATCCGTATAATGATCATATTCTTAATTTTATTAGACAGAAATTTAAAATTGTACAGGAATCTCCCACCAGGAACAAAAACTCAGTAACTAACAATCTATGATCTTTGCAAAGGAAAAATAAACTACACTGATCAGTTGTTTGAGCAATGTCATGGGAGGGTGCAGGTGGTCAATGCCAATTAACCTCCTCCAGACAAAGACTTCCCTTCCATAGAAAGGCTCATGAGTATAATTTCCTCCACAACTTGCTGGATGATTGATTTAGGTAATAGAAATGAAGAGGACCAATAGACTTGATTAATAGAAAAAATGATGGATAAATTAATTAGTTGAGGCTTTTCGACATGCAATTAGGAGATAATCCCCCAACATATTCTGAAAGCATGTTAGACACTCCCTTGAACTTGCTCAATAAATTTGTGGTACTTAAGATCTAGCAGCTCACAACAATTTCAAATAGCCGACGGGGGGAGTATCAAGAAGAAGATAAGCCTTAAAGAAAAATGAGATTGCTAAAGACAAGGTTGAAAACCAGCAACTACTTGATTCCACAAAAATGCACAAACACCAAATGAAGAAAAATCCATTGCACAATAGATTGATACCCATTTCATACTCAAAATACTCAATACAAAGCAACTTATTTACCCAAATAGAGCTTCGATAGTGCAAAACCCAAACTGAGAGAGTGCTACTGAATGTTCTTGAGCCAAGCCGAGAGAGAGAGAGGAAATCACACAACCGTGGGATGACGAGAACCAACAAGGAAAGGGACTCAAGAATTTTTGGACCAAGGAATGGAGAGACAATCGATTGAGGAAGAGAGAAAATGGAGAGAAGAGGGAGAGAAGAGTGCTGGTATCTTGAAATAGAAGGAAAAATAGAAGGGAAAAAGAGAGGAGTAGTTGAACGGAAAGAATAAAATATTGCTTTGGTTCTTCTACAGTGTATCACCAAAGATGACGAGGGAGAGTAATTTAATGTAGCTCAAAGTCAAGAAGATATATCCATTTGGCTAGTCCAATGCAAGAGTTTTAACTCAAAAAAAGGTAAAATTTAGATTTCACTAGCATTTGGCTAGGCCAATGCCAGTGCTCTAAACATTCTCACTATTTTCATTTCAACCCCAAAAGTCACCATTTTTCACAAACTACATTCTTTTCCTAGTCCAAATTCATTTTTGGGCTCAAAACACAATTTATCGCACATCGAACAAGAAAAAATTTCTATGTCCAAAACTCTAAAACCTAACAATTCACTTGATGCATCTTGATGTGTAATCATGTACTTAAAAATGCATTACCGAAACTCCAGCTTTTGCATTTACTAGAAGAAAGTTTGGAATCAACCTTTGCATACTATATCATGCCATTCATATACAGATTTGAAGAAATGCAACATCCAACACAATTTATACATAAGAACATCAATCCGAGAACCTATACTTGTGTGATTTGCTTCTAATATACATTTGGCTCTTAAATCCTTAAGGTAACCTAAGATTTTAAGCATACTCTTGTCAAGTATTGTCTATCGAAAGTTCTAAGACCATAAAATCATAAATATCCGAGAGATACACAAAGGAAAACACCATATAATTTATAAGGCTTAAACTGAGACATGCATCTAACACTATGTTGCATAATAACTTCCATCAACTTGAATCTTAGGCATTAATCACACAACTGAACAACATATTCATATGACAAGCCTAAACAAAAGCTAGATTCATCATACAAGTCTTAAAAACTCAACATTTTCAACCCAAACACTCAAGTCATCAACAACTTACAAATAATGTGCTAACTGAGGCTTCAAACCAACAAAGATCATCACTAGCAACCATTCACTTCAAGAAAGCATTTTCTACAACTCACTAACATTTTCAGAACTAAAACTCCATAAAAATGGAGAGTAGAGATTGAGGTTACTTAAGCTAGAACTTGATGAAGAATGTTTGTTCCTACTTCACTTTCACTCTCTCGGACTCTTACAAGCTGATTGTGTTTGTGAGTTGTGTGTGTGAAGAAAGAACAGAGAAATGGTGAAGGATCTCTCGGCAGTATCACCCACTACATCTCTCTCTTCATAAGCTTTATTGCCAAGTGTAGGAAGTGAGGTCAAGTGAAGGTTTTGATGTCCATACACGTGTGATGGTGCAGCCGGTTTTGAAGAGTGTGTGACAAGTGGTGAAGGACAAAGGAAACGATGTTGCTTCCGGTTGCATATCCAATTGCCAAGTGTCACTCATGCATTGGACCATTTGGCGCCACATTATTGCTCTAGAAATTTCTGAAAATTCTAACTAAAGCAATGGTATGAACCATTTAAGCTAATTATGATCCTAAGTACCTAAAAAATTCATAATAGCCTCAGGTTCCTTTGAAGATCAAAAATAATTATCCATTTTATAACAATTTTTTTTTTTGATAAGCAAGAAGCAATGGTATTGATAAAGATGGGCATAACCCAAGTACACCGGAAGTATACATATAAGTACATCAAATTAAGAACTATAAATTGTTACAAGGAAATCATGAAAGTTGAGACCATTTAACTCTAAAGCAATGACCCACATAAATAAAGTCTTCCAAAAAATGCTCCTAAACTCCTCCGAGGGGCGTTCATGATCCTCGAAGAATCTATCATTCTTTTCACTCCAAATACACAGAAAATACAAATAGAAGCCATCTTCCATAGAGCTGTAATATGTGGTGTCCATGTGATCCCTCTCTAGCTAGCTAGTACTTCTACCACCATTCCCAGCATGACCCATGCTACTCCCAATCTGCTGAAAAAGTAAGTCCATATGTCTTGCAAAATCACAATGTAAGAGTAAATGATCTACCATTTCTCCACTATTTCTGCACATACAACAACGGTCCGTAATTATGAGTCCATGCCTTCTTAGGTTGTCCATGGTTAGTATCTTCCCTAAAGCTATTGTTCAAACAAAGAATGCAGCCTTGGGAGGTGCTTTACTCCTCCATATGTTCTTCCATGGAAAATAGGGCCTATCTTGAGCTGTAAGAATGTCATAGAAAGTGCGTACCAAAAATTTCCCTTTCTTGGAAGGCCTCCATTCCATCGTGTCTTCAACTGGAACTGCAACAATAATGTTATATAGTAAGCTGGAAAAATTCACCAGATCACTCACTTCCCAATCTTGTGCCTCCCTAGTGAGATTAATGTTCTACTCCTGTGAACCATGTCTAACTACCCTTACATCAGCCACCATAGTTTCCTTTTCTCTTGCAATTCTGAAAATGTTAGGATAAGCATTTTTAAGAGCCATATCTCCCACCCACACATCATTCCAAAAACTGATTCTACTGCCCTCCCCCAAACACAGCCTAGTATTACTCGACAAGGCCCCCCATCCTTGCCTTATGTGCTTCCACAACCCAACACCATAAGCCCCCCTCCCCTTATTTAAACACCAACCCCCCTTGCACATCCATACTTCGCATCAATTACCCCTTTCCATAAGGCTTCTCTCTCATGATTATAACACCACAACCATTTTCCTAATAGAGCCTTATTAAAGGATCTAACATTATGAACCCCCAACCCATCAGCACTCAAGGGAGTACACACTTTATCCCATCCAAATAAGTGAAATTTAAACTCATCCCCTAGTCTACTCCACAAAAAGTCATGTTGGAGTTTCTCAATTCTAGATTTAATGCTTGCCAAAGACAAGAAATATGTGAGAAGGTTAGATAACGTGCTCTTGATAAGTGTGATCTTTTCCCCTTTCGATAAATATAACATTTTTCACCCAGCCAGCCTATGCTCTAATTTCTCTAACACGTCCTCCCAAATTGTCTTGGCTTTAAAAGTTGCACCCAACGGGAGACCAAGATACTTCAACAGCAACGAGAAGACCACACATCCCAATAAGCTGGCCAACCCACTAAGATTTCTCACCACACCCACTGCAACCATCTTCGTTTTAGCAAGATTGATCTTTAACCTGGATACCGCTTCAAAACAAAGTAAGATAGCCTTTGAAGATTAAATATGTCCTGCATTATCCTCACAAAATAGCAATGTATCATCTGCAAACAAAAGATGAGAAATAGTGATGGAGCCATGGTTAGAAGCTCCTACTGAAAATTCTGAAAACAATTCCCCCTTTGCAGCTGCCAACACCATCCTACTAAGTGCCTCCATCACGAGGGCAAATAAGAGTGGTGATAGTGGATCACCTTGTCGTAGTCCCCGTGAACTATTAAAGAAGCCAACTGAATCACCATTTACCAAAACCGAGAAACGAGCTGTCGACACACAATGCATCATCCACCCCTTCCATCTCTTCCCAAATCCACATCGACCTAATAAATAAACCAGAAAATCTCAATTGACGTGGTCATAGGCCTTCTCCATGTCTAGCTTACATAAATTACCCGGTACCCCCAACTTAAGCCTACTATCTAGATACTCATTGGCTATAAGAACTGAATCCAGTATTTGTGCATCTCTCACAAAGGCATTTTGAGACTTAGAAATAATCTTATCCATTATTGTACTCATCCTGTTAGCAACTACCTTGGCTATTATCTTTGTATATGCTGCCCACAAGACTAATAAGCCTGAAATCTTACACCTCTATGGCACCCACCTTTTTAGCAACAAGTGAAATAAAAGTAGCATTTAAACTTTTTTTGAATTTTTCAAACTAGAAAAATTCCTGAAAAACCTGCATGACATCTCCTTCCACCACTGCCCAACAAGTCTTAAAAAATAACAAAAATTTCAACTAGTTTAATCCATGTCATTCCTTTAATTTCTTATTAGATCAATGGTCCCAAGTATTTGAAATCCTTTTGATCTAAGTTTTCTCTTGTGTATTACAACTTGCAGAATCTAAAATCTAAAATTTCATATAAATCATTCATTAAAGTCTGCAGAATTTAAAACCTAGGCTCTGATACTAACTATAATGCCCCAAGGGAGGCCCAAGTCAAATATGAGACTATACAATTGGAGCTCCATTAAATCCATTATAAAATACAAGAATTTCTCATTTTCCAACAATGTAAGGTCTTATACACCACATATCCTTATTAGCAAAAAGGAGTATCACATACAATATGTTCAAACCTCGCCTAAGAATTGATTTATCAACAAATTGTTGATTTCATCGGCACAACCATTTTTGAGGCATGATTTATCATAAGCTCTGAGTTATGTAGATACTCCCCAATATTAAAAAACACAACATCAATTAAATTATCTATAGAGGACATATAGATATGTACAGAATAATCATCCTCTTTGGTATACTTACCGTATCATCATTTGCTAGGGGCTCTATTTTGTTTCCAACTTTGGCTCTGTGGTCCATGGTGTTCGTCGAGGGGGCAAGAATTTTTGCTTTATATGGTGCTCGCTTGGGTGGCTTGCTTTGCCAAACACTTTGGCTCTCCGTGGCACTTACTCAAGGGTGAGCAATTTTGCTTTCCGTGGTGCTCACTAAGATGGTGAGCACTTTGGCTTCTTATGATGCTTGCTCAGGGGTGAGCACTTATGTTGTTCGTAGTGTTCACTTGAGAGGCGTGCACTTTTGCTTTCAGGCTCACCTGGGTGGGTGAGCACTTTGGCTCTCAAAGGAGAAAAGGGAAAGTTATAATGACTATTAGCATAGGCTTGAACCATAAATTGTAATTTATCTCACAAAAGGAGATAATGTCTTGTTTTTACTGCTATTTCTCTGGAACAAATCAGCCAAAGATTTTCTGGCGAGTTTGGTATCAAGAAATCTAAAGCTGTGTTTCATCTGTAACAGCCGTAAGTTCAATCATATTTTCAACACTGACGCAAGCAAATAGGGTAGAAAGGCATACAGGTCATCCCCTGCAGCTCTGTAGCTGACAAAACTACTTTAGGAAAAAATGTTAACTAAAAGGTACACTCATAACCCATTACATCTTGTGTGTTGAAAATGAAAAAATAGAAGTAATACATGATAAGACACATTGATAGAATATCGAATGCCTATGAAGCAAATCTGTCCAGTTGGGAATAATTAATTCTTCCATATATGGCCATTGATCGAAGCATTGGGGCTTAAACATCACAAAATGCACCAAAAAACCAGTTTATAATGTGTTTTGAGTACAAAAATCAAAACTGATTTTTCCCCTGATGCTGCATGTCTTAACTAAGTATAATATAACCTAAAAAAAAAAAAAAAAATTTCATTCTCAATCTTCCATTGATAACTTGTGTTTTGATGGATTTTCCTTCACTGACTAGTTTATAAAAGTCCTTTGGCTCCCCTAGGTGGCAAGAACTCTTGCTTTCCGTGGTGCTTGATTGGGTAGCAAACATTTTAAAACCCAACCAAATGGCATTGACATAATAGGGAAGTTGACTTTTCCTTTATTTTTCTCGTAAACCTAAGATGGAGTTAATATTTTACTGCTCCAGAATGTGATGCTATATATTATTTTGCAAGTTCCATAGTACATGAGTTTTTTCCACAAAAACAGAAATAATGCAGGAAAATAAGATAGCCATATCTCACGGAACTATCAACAACAGAATAAATAGTTTCTTATGTCTAATAAAGAAAGCAAGATAAATTCTTATGAATTATTAAATTACTAGTGTTGGAGCATCGTGCAAAGCACGTTTGCCCAGTTCAGTGAAGTGATTATTTTTAAGAAATAATATGCTTTTTATAAAAAATATATATATATTTCAATCAATACTTTAATGCATAGAGAAAATAATGTAAGTTCTAATTAATATTTTTAGGTAATAATAGTTATGTATTGGATAATAATTATATGCTTGCATAGATTATAAGATAAAGACATTAGTTAAATCAGTAAGATCCATAGATAGTTATGATATCCATAGTTTTAGCAAAGTTGTTTGAGATAAGTTTAACAAAAACATTACTTTAAAATATGATTTCTTTGATGATTCTAATATGATCCATCATTTGTGTCAACTTGCACTGCATCAATAGAAATGACATTGAAATTCTTATGCTTCTGTTGCTTGAATCGGTCCGGATATGCAAAAAGTTGAATCATCC
>QEOY01000493.1:231907-252224 GCA_003123805.1 Juglans sigillata | reverse complement strand
CACCATTTGAAAAACTGCATCTTTAATTTCATCTTTGCTAAAAGGTAGAAGTAGCTTGTTATTCATCTGTTGAGTAACTTTTCTTTTATTAGCATTCAGAAATTCCTCAATATGATTAGGCTCAGAAGTAGCAAACAAGCCTTTATAAAATTGAGTAAAAGCCTTTCCAATATCTTTAGAGTTTGTCAAAGTAATTCCTGACTCATCCTCAATTTGCAAAATTATATTCTTATTTTTTCTTTGACTTGTACAGAGATGATAGTATCTTGTATTACGATTCCCTTGTTGCAACCATAGCACCTTAACTCTTTGCTTCCATTTCATATGCTCCCTCTAAAGTATATCATCCACTTCTTTTTGAGTTTGTTTCAACTGCTGCACAGATTCTGCAGTAAGAGTTTGCTGAAGATGTTGCAACCTATTGGATTTCTGAATCAAACTTCCTCTTTCCTCCAATTCCCTTTTATAACTCCATCTCCTCAAATCAGTCATGCAAGTCTCTAACTTTTCCTTAATCCTTTGCAATCCAATAACATGACCTCTCCCTTGATTCCATGCCTTTTTTATCACTTGTTCACAATCTGAGAAAGAAGACATCTTCATATCTCCTGACTTGAGCATGTTTGATTGGATTAATCTGTTGATGACTTAATGACACTAGAATAGGACAATGGTCAGATGTAGATGAAGACAATATTCTCACCTCCCCCCCTCTAAAGGTTGCATACCATTCAGAGTTTGCAATTGCCCTATCAAGCCTTTCTTTTGTAAAATTCTTATCTGACATGTTGTTAGCCAATGTATACTTCCCACTTATATAACCCAAGTCATACAACTTGCATTCTTGCAACACTTCCCTAAACCTTTCCATCTGTGTTTCCTCTCTTCTCACCCTTCCAAACTTCTCACTTTGGTAAATAATCTCATTAAAGTCTCCTAAGCAAATCCACCTTTTAGGAAATTGAAGTTCGAGGTGTTTCAAGAGACTCCAACCTTTGTGCCTATGTTCAGTTTCAGGATGCCCATAAAAGCATGTCATCATCTAAGAAAAATGGTTAAGATCAATCCACGAGTTAATATGCCTCTGATAGTAGGTATGTATTCTGAGTTTTACACCCTCTTCCCAAAAAAGAGCCAACCCCCACTTCTTCCTATTCCCTCCACAGTAAAAAGACCTTTAAAACCCAATTTATACTATATAGCTTCCAATCTTTTTTTATCCATCTTGGTTTCCATGAGAAAGAAGATGTTAAGCTTGTGAAACTTAACCAAATGGCTAAGGTCCCTAACTGTCCAAGGGTTGCCAAGCCCTCGGCAGTTCCAACTTAGAAGCCTCATTTTCCCCGGCGGGGCTGATTAACAGACTCCGCCTCTAAATTTACAACAGATGCCAAAGCTTGTTTCTTGCCCATGTCATCCTGATTGTTCTCCAAGGAAAATGGAGAATTATCTTCTTCTGTTTTCCTTTTCCTTGTAGTATAAGGAGTATTAGTCATCAATTCAATGTTACCCTGCCCCCTAGCCCTTCTCTTCCACTTATTACCACTTGTCTCAACAGGCTGCTGAGATATGCATAGCATGTGATCTTCCTCAATATCTCTCCCCTTTTCAACCATATTTTCCTTTACTTCTGATGAAGATTCTGGAAGCGAAATGTTCAAGGAATTGTGTGGCATATCCAAGACTAACTTAGGTAAAGTAGCTAACTTCAATAAATCAGTCTTGCTAATCTGCTGCTCATCCTCAGATACTGTCTGCAATGCAGTTTTACTATTGCTATATTTTCTTATCACCTTTGAATTATTAGTAAACCTTTGAAAATATGTTCCCTAGCCCACTGACTTAATCATATTGATAGCTTGAAGTGTCTTTCCAGAACTACTACCAAAACTGGAACTTGCTCCCGAGCTAGTAGTACTAGTTCCTGTGTTAGTAGCTCTCAACCAAGTCCTATATTGATGATTACTATCCAGCTTAACAGTATCCACTTGATTATTATGGCCAACACATCCGCTGGAAGCATATTTTATAACTCCACAAGAGAAGCAAAACTTTGGAAGTTTTTCATATTGAAAATTCACAAAACTTTTCTATCCCAGCAGATCCACCACTTTCCCTCTTGCCAATGGTTTCCTCAAGTCTAATTCGACAAGAACTCTCATCCATCTCCCCCAGTAGTTCTCATTGATATTAGCATCCACTTTAATTACAATCCCAATTGAAGAACCAATTCGAGTCCTAATTCCCTTGTTCATACATCCCGGTGGTAAATTGTGTAACTGAACCCAAATGTTAATATGTGTAAAAGCCAGGTCAGTTATAGGTGTATAAGCCTCAAATTTTTTCAGACACAATAAGTTCATATCATATACCCAAGGTTGTCCCTCCCATATTCTATTCAAGTTAGTCTCAATTTGAAATTCAAAGATGTACAGGTTTTCACCTACTTCAATAATCTTAACATCAGCACAGAGTTTCCATATCTTACACATGGTATTTTTGAAGGCTTCTTTATTAATCCTCTTCTCAGCTATAATCTTCCCCACCAGTCACAACTTACCTCTTTCAATGGTTTTCTTGACATCTTGTCCCGTAATTATAATCTCATTTTTTCTTCCTGTGTTAATGAAAGTCGGTTCCATCTTTATGTTAGCTCTTCTGTCATCTTATAATCGTAAACAAGTCTTCTCTTCTTGTTCACTTGTAAGCTCTGAGGTCTGCAATCTTACCAGATCAAATTGCCCNCGGATCCAATTGCCCTTGGCAAAGAACCTTTCCTGTGAAGGATGTTCTTCCTCCTCGCTAGAGAACTTTAGAACTGAGAGGAAACTAACTTTTCTTTTATAATTGCTTATTATGAAATAATTTTAATGATGGTAATTGTATTGCCAGTTGATGGGTAACATCCGCTTGGTGGCACACTATTTTCAAAGTAATTTTTATCTTAAAAGAAGTATTTTCTTTTCTTTTAATTTTATTGCTTCAAAATCAAATTAAAAAGCTAGCTTTTTGTTCTTAAAGCAGCTTACCAACTACTCTTATGTGATGTAATTAAATGGTGTTTGACAGATATCATAAACTCATCTTTTAGTCCTTTTTGTCTGTCTTTTGGGTGGGTTGATGGAAATTATTGGCCAAAAAAATCAGTTGGCAATTCCTGCATGATAAGCAAGTTGCCAAGTTGGGAGTTATGACCTCAATGTGGCATTTAATGAAGGATAAAACTGGTCCACTTCCTCATACCTATAAAGTAAAAGCAACATGGATGGTTGTCCTCAAGACAATACCAGCAACTGGATGGTGCAGAGTCCAAACAGGGTATGACCGATCGACTTGAGATCGTGCGCATCTGAAATTTGTAAAGTTAAATATTGAACAAGAACAAACAGATTCCAATCCCTTAAAGGAAACAGCTACACCCACATATGATTCTCCCAGCGAATCCTCACTGGAACGTAATTTTTTTTTTTTCGCTTTTTTTTTAAATATTTTTTTAAGAATAGGCAGTCGTAGAGATGACAAGGCGCATGAGGAGAATGTTGGCTCCATTAATGCTCATTTTCCCTTTCATCTATTTTTGTTTGCATGTACTTTGTTCGGCGTGCGTCAGATTCTAACTTTATCATTCTTGTGTAGAACGTTGATGCCCTGGCATCTTGGATCGTGGAGGGTAGGGCCAGTATGGAGCAGGCTGATGGCTACGCCCGATCCTTGGAGGCTGACCTTGATTCTCTTCGTGAGGGATCATCTAGACTTTGATTCGAACTTCTCCGTGTTGAGAGTCTCCACGCCCGGGCCAACTTTGCTCTGCATGCAGCTGATCTGGAGAGGGCTACCACTTAGGCAGAGCTCTTGCGTCTTCAGGAGATTTTGGACTCCTCTGAGCACTTCTGGGTTTATGCTGAGAGGAAGTCCAAGGAGGCAGCCGCTGTTTTGGCTTCCTCTGAGAAAGAGCGTGAGAGGGTGGCCAAGGAGTTGGCTCAAAGGAAAAAGGCATTCTGGAAGGAGCGCCATGGGAAGGACACCAGGATCAACAAGCTGCGGAGTTGGTTGAGGCTCAGGCCACCTTTGACAGGTATAAGGAGCGTGCTAATGTTGACGCTCGCCAAGATAAGAATCTGGCGAGTTTGGTGAGGATGTCTAGGGAGGTGAACGAGTCGAGGGAGGTGGGAGGAAGATTAGATGTTGAGCTAACTGCTGCGAACATTGAGATTGTCTGCCTACATCCCTAACTCTCCACCGCCCGAACTGTCTGGGATAGGGCCTTTGCATATGGGTATGGTGCAGGGTTGGCGTGTTTGAAGATGCATCTGCTGACCAACCATCAAGCTGACCTGAGGAGTCTCAACTTGAAAAACTTCCAGCCTTACGCCACCGCCTGTCAATATGCTGATTCTATGGGTCGAGACATAATGTCAGACGCTTTCCCTCGTCCTCCGCTCCGTCTCAACAGTGATGAGTATGTAATAACGGTTTATTCCACAAACAGCTGTTGGATTCCACATACAGCTGTTGCACACAATGTTAGAATAAAATAACTATATCATCCACATGAATTAAAGAAAGGAAATTGCTAGGACGACCCTGACAGTGCTGTCCATAAGTGCATTTTATTTATATTTTTTTGTATGTTATTTTTTTAAAATCATTTTAAATATTTTAAAAAATAATTACAAACTAATTAAAAAATAATTTTTTAACTAATAAAAAATATAGGATTATCATTTACTTCGGACTATACATGGTGGATGCTTTGACTAATAGTATCAGCAATTAAACAGTAACAAAAGCTGTCAACCACATAATTAACAACAACATATATAACAAAAATAGTAAAGAATCATCTAATTAAATATAAAATAATGCATCTATAATTATCACATTCTAAGTCCTTGAATATATTCATGATTGCTGCTTCAAATATAATGTGATATGTTGACATATTATAATATTAATATATGAGAAACTCTACTCATAGTCCAGTCTAGCATTTTACGCTCCACACAAAAATACACCTGGCAAACCAGTTCGTGTATAGCCTCCAGTCCAATTCGAAATTCATCCTGAAACTCATTTCTTTTTTCTTCCTGGAAAACCCTCCCCCCCGGCAAGACACTCCCTCTCTCGCCTCTCCCTCCCTGAAACTCAACTTCTTCCTCTCTCAAGGCAACTCGACAGAGCTCCCCTAAACTCATTTCCCTCTCTTGCAAATTCTGAATCCCTGAAACTCATTTCCCTCTCTTGCAAATCCTGAATCAACTCCCTCCCCGACACATAACTCTCTCGGCTCTCCCTCCCTGAATCAACTTCTTCCTCCCTTGACTACCGCTACCACGAAGGCAACTCAACTAATCTTGACTCCCAAAGCCGCGAAGACGGACTGAGTTTGACCCCTAGAGAAATCACATATCTCGACTTCGAGATTCCTGCCGCTATTGGGTAATTTTTTAAGTGATTGTATCTCATTGTTATGGTGATTGTAATCTAGGCTATGGAAATATGTAGGGATATGGATTGATAACGCCACTTTGAGAAATGAATAGCAAGTGTTTGTAAAAAAAAAAATCAAAGAAAATATTGGCTTGGAATATTGAAGCTGACGTTGAATGTGGAGCTGAAGACTCGTCGATGCAAGCTGAAGTTGGTGGTGGGTCCGTCGTGGCTAGGTTCTCGCCGGCAGTCCCAGACGGTGGCGAACGTGAAATGGCTACTGTCGGAAGAAGAAGAGGCTGCTGCACTGTTGGCAGGAAGAAGAATGGAGGAAGAACATGGGTGTGGGGGGAAAATAAATTCGAAATGGTATAATTTTAGGTTNCTCACATTGAATTAGCTATATTCCAAATATTTGGAATATAGCTACAGTAATATCCAAACTAATTTCCAAATTTAGAACACACTATTCATTCATCAAATCTTTTTTATATTATTTATTTCTCTCTCCTTTTAATATTAATTATTTATCTCTCTATTTTAAATGACAATTGAAAAAATATAATTAGAATACAATTACAAATTAATATATAATATTATAAATAGTAAAATATGATAAAATAAAATAAATTTATAATTAAAAAAATTAAAAAATTTTCAAAATTATTAATTACTCATTACTATATAATGAATAAATAGATAATTCAATTTGGAAATTTGATGTGAATAGTCAAAATTAAATTCATCTTATATTATTTTATTGTCATATAATGAAAAAATGGTTATTCCAATGTAGAGATTTATAAAAATAGAATAGCTAAAAGTTAAATTTATTTTACATTCATAAAAAATATACTTTAATTTAACCATTCCAATGAGAGTGCTCTCAGTTGCGAAAAAGTTTACCAAACACCAATTACCCCCCACAATAATTAAATATCAAAGTTGATTTGACACCTATCATTTCTTTTTCTTTTTCTTCTTTAAAAGAACACCTATAATTTCAATTGCATCAATCCAAACCGCACGCCAATAATTAACAACTTTAATTAAAGTATTGATCATCATATACTTTTTATATTTATATTTTTAATTTTTAATAAACCATATGAAAAAACAGGTGAAAATTTCTTGCGTAGAGTGTCAGTTCTAGAAACGCAATAAAAAACACAAATCTCTTCAAAATATAAAATCCCAAAAAGGCAAAATATTTACATACATGAATAGAGAAATTCCTCAAGGATTTGGGACTCCAGCGTCTATGACCCTTTTGATCTGAGACAAGGGTTTTCCCATAAGATGGAGATGCCCATAAGCAAGAAACTTGAATGAATCTCATGGTACCACCATGTTCTTTGGCAATCTGCACAAGTTAATACGTATGAGAAAGAAAAGGATGGAAAATCTATGTCCCACAGAAAAAAGAAATATCATCAAAAACCCAATCTGCAACAATTGCAACTCAGATCACTACAGTCGACCCAATTTCTGAATTTACTTTGTTGTTTCTACTAATTGCAAATCAGATCAGAAAGCAAGCCAGATCACAAAAACTCAAAAAACCATCAGATCGTAAAAGACTATTTTTTTATGAGTAATGTTATGGGTCTTGAATTTGGAATCCAAAAAGTATTTCGAATAAAGTATTTTTTTGATCATCATAAATATTTAAAAAAAATAAAAAATTCACAATATTTTTAAAAAATATTTTTTTAATCATTAAGTAAAAAAAAAAAAAAAAATCTCATTCAGGACACCTTTTGAATCCCAAATTCAAAACCCAAAACATTTCTCTTTTTTATTAAATGGCAGTACGCATTCTTTTGTTTTTGAGTTGTGCTCCCGTCTGAAAATTCATCGAAAAGATAAAAGGTATTTTTTTTATTTTTTATTTCTGTTATTTTATATATTTTTTTAATCATTATAATTTTATTTTTTTTTAAAACTCACTATATTATTAAAAAATATTTTTTAATCACTAAATAAAAAGAAAAAACATTCAAGACACAAATTCAAGACCCAAATTCGGATCTCAAATCATTTCTCTTTGTTTTTTATTTTGACACACAAACCAAACCAAATATTTAAAATCCTCCACGAGATCAAAGCGTAGTCCGATTCTTTTGAAGTTTGATAGTGATCTCTAAAATCAAAGTGGTTAGTAAAAAAAATATATATATATATATAGATATATATATTGTCTTTATTTGAAGCATTATGGATCATATATCTATTTTCCATCATTCCATGTCATTAGCATATTTAATTCCAGCACTCATTGAGTCCTACTTCCTGAAATTATATATATATATATATGATTATTACTATTCATCATTTTTTTTTTCTGTAATTCTCTCATCATCTCATATATAATATGTACGTATGATAGATTAATAATTTGCATGGTCCACCCTTGGTTAAAGGAACATTATCATCATTGCATTTTACCTCATGGGAGGAAACCACGATATATATATCTATATAAGTGCATCAAATAAAGACAATATATATATATCTATGTATATAGACAATATATACATATATATCTATATGCACTTACAGCACCATCATATATAAGTGCATCCAATGCACGCCCTCAAGAGTATTCATGATTAGGCTATCATCATCTCTATAAAAGCATGATTTTAACAACAATGTGACATAATGGCCATCTCAATTAGCATCAATATCTAACCCTTCATGTCCACCTTGATCATCCGGGTGCAGTAGGTAAGAATCCTTTTAAAAATAGTTTGAATTCTAAATAATATATCAGGTTCATTCCCTTTCTTCAAAATGTTAATTAGTGTATGTTGTTTGCATAAATATATATATATATATATATATCTGTAAGTGTACATAATCGTAATAAATAGTCAAGTATTTTTAAAGAAAATGGATATCGAATCTACAAAGAATAATTATAGTATTGAAATTGACTAAATTAATTACTATTTAGAAAACTTAAATTTGAAGAATGGATTATCTAAATTAAAACTGAAGAAAATAGTATTGAAATTAAGATTTTAAAAATAATAAGAATAGATCTAGAGCGTTTGATTTTACCTAGTAAATCCCACACAATTTATTCTTCCATATTATAGAATCTCAATTATTCCAAGTTGATGATAAAAATCCCTTAACTATTCAATATTTTCTCCCGAACAATACCAAACATATTTTCAACTAATAACTTTATATCTCTATTTAAATTTAACTAATTGGAGACTCAGTAAGTTCTTTGAATTTTTCTTGAAAATCACACAAATCACAGTAAAACATCTCTGCTTTCGCTCAACTAACGCTATTTAATCCTAAAGTTTTAATCACAAATCACATCTCAGTCTCACTATGATTCAATATATCGAGCGATAGTTAGCTAGAAAAATTAAGCATTAAGAATAAGGAATAAACACTCAATCATGGAAATATTAAAAATAAAATAACTTGGAATATAAATTGTGTGTTCAATACTAGGCTACATCAAAACTCTAAAAAATAAAATTAGTTCATAATGAAATTAAAAAGAAAAATAATAAATATGGTGTTCTTCATTGGAGTCGATTGATGAAGTATATGGCTCTCGCCTCTACTCTCTCAGATCTGCAAAGAAACTCAAATGAACTATCGAAACCTAAACTCAGACTTTCTAAAACTCAAAACTCTCATACTTAGATTTACAAAAAAAAAAAAAACTCTCATATTCATCCCATAAGACGGGATTAAATAGATGTCAAAACTCAAATCCGGAAACAAAATAAATGCGGCTACAATCTAGCCTAAAAATTTGAAAAATCATTTCTAAATATAGATGTTAACATAAAAGAAAATTATCGCAAGAATATCAAAATTATCTAAAATAGAAGATTCAGTGATATGCGGCTTGAATTGCGGAGCTTGAGAGAATTTGGTGGTCAACAGATTGATTGCGGAACTCGGAAGGATCTCATCGGGTAGACGCCGTGTGCGCTGAATATAACTGGCGTGGAGGTCATAAATGAACAAGCGTGGAGGTCACAAATGAACAAATGACCCTCTCCTCTCCTACCGAGTGGAAATACTCCCGACCGGGATGAAAGACTCATCTCGCATTTTCTAGTTGTTGCCTACGATGTCATTTAGGTTGGTTTTTTTAGTTTGTCGGTTAGACTAGTCACTCAATCTAACCGTCCGGAGCCTTGTCGCCAAGTCTTCGCACCCAGAAGATAAATATGTTAGCGCCAAGTCTTCGCNCTCTCTTCATATCTCGTTGCCTCTCATCGGTATGGATCTGTAATCTCTTCTTTTATACCAAAATGCTCTCATTTTGCACTAAATCTTTTCATTCTTTCAAATCTAAGAAAATAAAGAAAAATATATAGAAATAAAATAAAATCAATAATATTGAAGGAAAAATGACAATTTTCATAAATAAAATAAAAATAAAAATCACATAAAAATAACACTTATCACCTACTCACTTCGGACTTTGCCAATTCTCGCTTCCGTCATGAACTTCATCTTTAAATGGTAAGTGGATGTGACTACTCTGAGGTTGTTTAAGAACGGGTGTCCCAATATGGCATATTAGGATGAGGGGATCTTAATGACAAGAAAGTTGGCCATAGCAGTGGTGGTCTGGGCTCCCTTTCTGACCATGACTACATCTAGGGGTGATAAACGGTCCGGACCGAGNTTAGGATGAGGGAGTCTTAATGACAAGAAAGTTGGCCATAGCAGTGGTGGTCTGGGCTCCCTTTCTGACCATGACTACATCTCTAGAGAATTCCTTCAATGGTGTGGGCGACAGTCTGAGGTATATGCCCATTTTGGTGAAGGTGTCTCAAAAGAGGATATTGGCTGAGTTTCTATTGTCAATCAAAATTTATTGAGTGGTGTAGTTGGTGAGCAACAGTCTTACCACCAATGCATCATCATACGGGTACAAGACCCCTTCACAATTTTCTTCCCCAAAAGAAATATTCTTCGAGCCCCCGCCTTAGCTGCTTGTGTGGTTTGTCAATCACGTATACTTCCTCATATGTTACTTTGCAGGCGTGTGCTTTTCTACCGGACGCTGAACTTCCTTCCCGGGCGTACACTCTTGCTACGTATCTCACCAAGGGGTGCTCCGTTGCGGTTTGAATCTTGACAAGGGGCATCNAAGCTTCAAGCTCCCTGTGAGTTTCTATTTACAAAGACCATTTTCACCTTTCAAATATTCACAGAACAATTTCTCACTTTGCTCCTTGACCTAGTTACTATTTATCCAGAATGATAGCATGACCGAGCAACATTCTTCCAATAATGTTCCAGATTTAAATCAGGAACTATTTACGCCTCAACCACTAATTTTCTGCCCTGAGACCATCAACACCATGATAGGAGTAGAGATGCATTTTTCTGGTAGGACTGATTCTTAGGTTATTGCAGGATCAAGAATGCTCGGTTCTCAATATGCTGCATCTATTACCAGCATGTCTCGGAGACTATTGGCAAGGGTGAGTGAGGTTGATCAGCTTAACAATCAAATACTTGAGTTGCATCAAATGCTTGCTAATAAAAGTAGAAAGAATTAAATATTAAAACAAGAAAATAAGGAGTTGAAGAAATTTGTGGATTGGTACGCTCATGACTTGCAACCACAAATAGAGGAGCTGGAATGAGAAAGAGTACAAATACAAAGTCAACATCGGCAGTTAACAACAGAGATTTAGCGTTTACGAGAAAAAGAAGGACAGGCTGCAATCAATCTCGTTGGCTTAGCTGCTAAATAAAACATACATCCAGCATATCTTGTAATCTTGACGAAGTAAGTTTTGAAGAACTGATAGCTTGTCTTGTTCTCATTTTCATCTCTATAAAATCAATCTTGAGTTTCATCTAATTCGCATAAAAAAAATTTTGCTCTCTGTAATCCATCTGCATTCTCACTCTCTAACCTTTTTCTCTATTTTTTTAATGGTTCAGCAATCTTCTTCCACCAATCCCCTTATTCACTATATGAGGTATTTTGCACGTCAGCCATTAGTTATTTCTGCATCTACCATAAGTGCCATGATGCAGTATGAGAATGATCTGACTAACAAGTCAAATGATGACGCCACTTATGAACTTGTGAGTCTCGGTAGTCGATACTCATCATCCATTATCATATTTTTCCTGCGATTACGGTCCAGAGCTCATGAGACTGAAAAGGTTAATGAGAATAATAATATGTTGATATATGAAGAACAAGAGCGCTTGAAAAATGAGACTAAAATTTTTAAATTTTTGTAAGTCGTATGAGATAATAAAATAAAAATATTTAATAGATATTCATGATATGCATCATTCTTATATATTTTTAATAGCATAAAAAATATAAAAATTTATATTTTTGCAAAATTTATATCCAGACCGCAGCGGCACTTGGGACGAAGAAGACCAGCTCTTGCTCTTCGAAGATAAATGAAATATCACCTCAGATAATATCTTAAAGCTGACAGAAATGGACGCTCGGAAAGTAAAACACAAAAATAAAGACAAAACCTTAATAAGACCCAACCACAAGAAGATCAATGTTGCTGACTCAAACTGCCTAAAGGATAAGAACAAAGTTGCATAAAAATCGTCGGGCTGTTCAAACTGATGAGAAGAAGGATAAGATCACACGGAGTTGGTGATAAATTTAACAAAAGCCAAATGAGTGGTCCTCTATAGCTAATTTAGTAATGCTAGAGCGACCGCTGTGACTCCCACTAAAAGTTTTTGCTAATTTTAATATGTATTTTTTTAATATATTTTTTTCAATTATTTTTTATAAATAATTTTTTAATACTTTTTAATATTTAAAAAAATAAAATAAATATAGAATATTATTAAAAAATATTTCAAACATTAATCATCATTACGAATAAATTAAAAGTGTATCTAAAGCTGGATTATGCCAACCTATAGCTAATTAGACTGGGCCCACCCATGTTCTTCATTTCCTATTTGATGGCCACCTTCAAAATTTGCCTATTCGCTTATCATCTAAGAATGGCAAAATATTTTCCCTCCATTCTTGTTCCTGGAATCAGTGAGCATTTGGGCGTGCAGACGGTGAAAAAGTTGGGATTATTATGGTCCTGTGTCAAAGATTTTGAAAAGCTGAAGGACATTGTTTCACAATTGCAACCTCTGCTTCTGGTTGCGGAGGAGCAACAAGCCGTGAACCATGAAGTCAAAGTCTGGCTCGAGAAGTTAACAGATATCTTATATGAAGTGGGCGACCTGCTGGATGATTTATCCACCAGAGCTCTTCGGATGACCCAAAATAAGAAGGCAAAACAGGTGTGCATCTTCTTTTCCAAATCGAATCAACTTGCATTTCACCTTAGAATGGGTCCTAAGATTAAGACTATTCTAAACAATTTAGATCACATTGCAAACGACATGAGGAAGTTTCATTTTGAGGAACGCCATGGAAAGATACCAGTAGAAGAGAATAGGGAGAGGGATCATAACGCTTTTTGTCCCGAAGAAGTACTTGTTGGTAGAGATAAGGAGAAAAAGGCAGTTGTTGACTTTTTAATGGACTCCAATGTTAAGGAGAACGTTTCAATTCTTCCGATTGTTGGAACCGGTGGTATGGGAAAGACAACACTAGCTCAGTTCGCATTCAATCACGAGAGAATCCAAGAATATTTTCAGCTCAAAATGTGGGTGAATGTCATGTCATGTGTCTCTCGTGATGACGATGTTATGGAAAAAACAATCGTTAGAAAAATCCTAGAATCTGCCAGAAATGAGAAAGTAACATTAAATCCTTTAATGCATCCTGTTACGATTTTTGAAAAAGAAATGTATGGTAAGAAGTACCTACTTGTCTTGGATAATGTGCGCATCAATGATCGTGAACTTGAAGAATGGTTTGAATTGAAACGAGTTCTAATAAAGCATGGTGCAAGAGGCAGCAAAATTTTAGTAACTACACGTAGTGAAGAGGTTGCCGATACTATGTGCACAGTTAAACCATATTACTTGAGAGGTTTAGATGAATACTACTCATGGTATTTATTTAAACAGATGGCGTTTAAAAATGGGCAAGAGCCAGACGATGAGAGAATTGTGAATATGGGAAAGGAGATTGTGAGAAAATGTGAAGGTGTCCCTCTCATCATAATAACAATTGGAAGGTTATTGTATTTCAAAAATTCAGAAACAGAGTGGTTGTCTTTTATGAATAATGAACTTTCAAGAATACGTCTAAATGAAGAAGAAGACATCTTAGCAACTCTTAAGTTGATGAGATACGATCAACTTCCGCAGCATTTGAAACAATGTTTTGCTTATAGCTGTTTATTTCCAAAGGATTACGAGATTGATAAATCAACATTGATTAATCTTTGGATAGCACAAGGATTTATAAAGTCGTCAAATGAAGAAGAAGATGAATGCCTTGAAGATGCTGGTCATGAATACTTTATGGATAATGAAGAAGATGAATGCCTTGAAGATGCTGGTCATGAATACTTTATGGAATTAATTTCGAGATTTTTCTTTGAAAAAGTCACAATAGATTGGTCGGGTGAAGTCAGTAGCTGCAAAATCAATGACCTCATGCATGATCTTGCTATGTTGATTGTTGGACCGTCAGTAACCACATTAAACTCTTTTACATATGAAGAGGACGTTAACAAGAGCACTCGTCATCTATGGGTTGGTTACGATATAGAACATTACTTATATCTCGCACGTTTAATTTCTAAAGCAAAATGTAGACTGCGAACATTTCTTTCACCAAGTGACAGTGAGCCTAGGTACATGACAGAATGTGATGCAATTTTTTCAAGCTTCAAAACGTTGCGCGCATTGCAATTGGGTAGTAGAAGCCTAGATGGTTTACCGTCAAGCTCGTTTTGTAAGTTGAATAGTTTAAGATATCTTGATCTTTCTGGAATGTACAAGATGAAGAAGTTACCAGATTCTATAACCAGCTTGCAGAATTTGCAGACGTTAAAACTGTGCAATTGTAGTTGGTTTGAAGAATGGCCGAGAGAGTTTTCAAGATTAGTCAACCTCAAGCATCTTGACATCAATGGATGTTGGAAACTGACTTATATGCCACGTGGATTGGGGGAATTGACTAAACTTCGGTCATTATCAGACTTCCTGGTATCCCCCCAGCTGGATTCTCTCAACGTGCATAGTGGTGGACTAAATGAATTAAAGGGACTAAATAACCTAAGAGGTGATTTACAGATTAGAAATTTGGGATGTGGGAAAGATGATGCTGAAGATTACGAGGCTGCAAATTTGGGTGAGAAAGAAAAGATTCGTTCTCTAAAATTACATTGGGACGATTCATTTGGGTGGAGGGATGATGCTGATGCTGAATTAAGAAAATTGGAAGCCTTAAGACCTCATGACCGCAAGCTTAAAAGGCTTGAATTAAGCGGTTACAAAGGTGCAGAGTTTCCACGGTGGCTTTCGTCACTCACAAATCTTGTTGAATTTCAATTATCCAAGTGTAAAAAACTGCAATGTTTGCCACCATTGAGTCAACTGCCCTCTCTTAAGCGTCTGTTTCTTAAGTACTTGGACGATATTGAGTACATGTCAGATAGTGATTATGAGTATATATTTACTGGGACATTCTTCCCATCCTTAGATGAACTTCAACTCTATTATTGCCCTAATCTCAAGGGGTGGTGGAGGGAAGAGCCTCCGCCTCGTTCACTCCCAGCTTCATTTCCTTGCCTTTCAGAGCTATCCATCTCGGATTGCACTGTGCTGGATTCCATGCCGATGTTTCCACGTCTTGAAAAAGAGTTGGTCCTATCTAATGCTAGCTGGAAGCCAATGCAACAGTCATTGATGATGAATATGGACTCCTCTATATTTGCCTCTTCTTCATTCGCTCCTATCTCAAAATTGAAGCGTCTACAACTACATAGGATAGAAGATCTACAGATTCTCCCAGAGAAGGGACTGCAAAACCTGACTTCTCTCGAGTCTTTGCAGATTTTCCACTGCCATAGATTAGAGTCTTTGTCTCAAGGTATACAATATCTCACTAGACTTCAACAACTGAAGATTAATCATTGTGATAAGCTTGATCTAGGCGGCAATGATGAGGCTGGGATGGGATGGCAAGGCCTTACGAGCCTCCTCTCTCTGGATTTCGTTGGGCTTCCAAAATTGGTGCATCTGCCGTCAGGTCTTCAACATGTTACCACTCTACATAAGTTCCAGATTTCGAGTTGTTGCAGGTTGAGGGCCTTACCATATTGGATTTGCAAATGGACATCACTTCAACAGTTCGAAATTTCTAATTGTCCAAGTTTGACTTCGCTACCCGAAGAAATGCGTTTGTTGAAGTCTTTGGAAGTGTTAACAATTAGAAAGCACTGTCCCAAATTGTTGCCAAGATGCGAGAGCGAGACGGGAGAGGATTGGTCCAAGATTGCTCACATCCCTAAATTGTACTTGGATTGGCCCTCCGAGGTATTTAACTCGCCGCTTCATCTTAATGCCTCCTAGAACTTTTTAGTATCCTTATTCCTTACTTCTCTCTCTCTCTTTCTCTTCCGTTTTATCTCACAGAACTTTCTTTGTTCTTAAAATTTTCATTGCAGGAAGAAGTGAAGAACGGTAGAAAGAGGTTCAATGCTTATTATAGTTATCCATCAAAAGTCAACAATTTAGTGGTAATTTTCTTCTTTCTTATTTCTTCTTCATATTCACAGAAGATGAAGTTTCATCACTTACGTTATTCTTCACATGCATTAGGAAAAGAGTCATGCTACAGGTACGGCCAAAAATATGGATAAAAAAAGGACTCCTCGCACATTTGTTATGATTAATTACACTGTTCAACAAGAAGGTGAAAGAAGAATAAAGAGGAATCTTAGGAGGAAAGGGAGGAAGGGAGTGATCTGGGCAGAGGCAAAAAGGTTGTTGAGAAATCGAGGAGTGGAGTTAAGGGCGTCGTCGTCAAGGATGGATATCTAAAATGATTTCCATGAGTTGAAGACAATTAGATGCAAGTACTGCAATCCCAAAATAAACTTCTTTTTTTTCTTTTTTTCCTTTTTTTTTTTTCCTGATGAAATTCAATCCATTGCTAGCTGCAGTTGCATGGGAATATCATTTGGTGTCTTTGACATTTGAGTTCTGCGTGGTAGGCATTACCGATGATGTGGCTATTGGAGCTTACACTTGATTCGTACTACTTCACGAATCCACTGAGAATCAGATGGTAATTGCTCTATTCTTTGTTAAATTTGGTCTTGTTTGGTTGCTAGGAAAATGCCAGAGATTCCATTTTTACCTCTTGCAGAGGTGCTAATGGAAGTGACAACCTTTGTGGAAAGGTGCAAGGCTTATGCTGGGTGACTGTTGGTAATTTGTGACCTTGATTGTGGTATGGCACAGCATCTCTGCGAATTGATTTTCCAGAACTTATGGTGGACGTTCAGTTGCTTTTAAATGCTAATTGTCCAATTTCTTTCTATTTCTCTCAATAATCTTGTGCAAGGGAAAGATCGGCGACTGTTATTGGATGAAGACAACTGTTTTGTTTTTAGATCAGTTTAATTTTTTTGAGCACACTTGATAAAATGGATTGTTTCCACTCCATCCAATTGTATTTATAAAATCTGAGATTTGCAGTTTATGCTTCTCCCAATGGCATTTGCTTTCTTGCCATGGATGATATTGCATTTTGCTTTTCATCTTTTATTCCTTCCAAGGTACTGTGGGAGGAAAACAAGTACTGTTCTCTAGTATGCTAGAATATTTGGATAAAAGCCATAGTTTTGAGATTTTTGACTCATTCTGAAGCATGGGTTCACATTGAAATATTGCATATCTAATTAATTTCCCGTTTTATCTCATCGTAGTTGTTTTGCCTGTAAAACCAATTGGCGACTTTTCTTATCTTCAATACTTTCAAAATATATACAATCCAGCTTCTTCTGGTATTGATTTTCTTCCATAACATACTCACTTTCCCAGGATATGCCACCAATATCTTTTGTTAGAACTGTGAATCAGCCACTTCAACAATTTCACAAGTGCTTGCATTTCTGTTAGCATGACAAATTTTAAGATAATTGGATTATGCTTGTGGTTCTTTCCAGATTACTAATTCTATAAAACATACAATTTCTCTCCAAGTGTAACTACCTCATATGTCCAAGCTTGCAGGAAAGATTAATTTGGTTCACATGGTGGAGCATATATGAAGATGATGACTACAAGATGATGATGCAACCAAGTGCTTGAGACTTCTGTATTACTGCTTTGCATGAACATCGTTTAGAGATGATGATCAAAAGGCAGTTGTTGAACTTTTGATGGACTCCAACGACGAAGAGAACGTTTCAATTCTTCCTATTGTTGGAATCGGATGATTGGGAAAGACAACATTAGCTCAGCTCACATTCAATCACGAGACAATCGAAAAATGTTTTCAGCTAAAAATGTGGGGGTGTGTTTCTGATGTCTTTGATGTAAAAAAACTAGTTGGAAAAATCTTGGAATCTACAACAAACAAGAAACCAGAAGATGTTGAAATGAGTACATTGATCAGTTTTCTTAAAAAAGAAATCGATGGTAAGAAATACATGCTTGTCTTGGATGATGTGTGGAATGAGGATCCTGAAGAATGGTTTAAGTTGAAACAACTGCTAATGGGTGGTGCCAGGGGCAGCAAAATATTAGTAACCACGCGCGGTAAAATGGTTGCCAAGATTATGCACGCAGGTAAACCATATCTATTAGAGGGTCTAGACAAACATGAGTCATGGTCTCTATTTCAACAAATGGCATTTAGAAAGGATCAATTAGAAAATTTAGGAATCGTGTCAATCGGAAATGAGATTGTCCCTCTTGCCATCAAGACAATTGGAAGGCTATTGTACTTGAGAAACCCAACAACAGAGTGGTTGTCTTTTAAGGATAATGAACTTTCAAGAATATCTCAAAATGAAAATGACATACTACCAACTATTAAGTTGAGTTATAATCAACTACCACCAAATTTGAAACAGAGTTTTGCTTATTGCAGTTTATTTCCAAAAGATCATGAGATCGTTAAATCAACATTGATTAATCTTTGGATATCACAAGGATATATCAAGTTATCAGACCAAAATCAATGCCTCGAAGATCATTCTTTCAAGAAGCTGAAATAGATTGGTTGGGTGACGTCACTAGCTGAAAAATGCATGACCTCATGCATGATTGCTATCTCCGTGGCAGGACCATTAGTCGCCAGATTAGAGTATAAAGCAGACAAAGTTGACAAGAGAACCCGGCATGTAGCAGCTGGTTACTTTGGGGATTTTTCCTCTCTTAACTTTAGTTTCCAGAGCAAGTGGGATACGAACATTTCTATTATCGAGTGGCTACAAGCTTTCGAACGAGTTAGAACATGATGCAATTTATTCAAGTCTCAAGTCGTTGCGCGCATTTGACTTGCATAGAATTCCATATTATTTCTTAACATCGAATCTTTTTTGTAAGCTGGAGCATCTAAGATATCTGGATCTTTGTTAAATATATGGTATGAAGAAGCTGCCGGATTCTTCAACTAGATTGCAAAATTTGCAGACATTAATACTCGATGGTTGTAGTTCACTTGAAGAATGGACTGCTAGAAAGAAGGTTCTTCTATTCACTCAAAGAATTGTTTACACTACAGCTCTGCTGTATATATACAAGTGTCTCTCTAAATAAGGAAATTACAAGGTATTCAAACTGAGGAGATTACAATAGACAAAAGGAGAGTGTACAAACATAACTAGGAAATAATCAACTAAATCAATTGCAGTCAACTAACAGACTGATCATCGTGGTCATTCTTTCCAAGTATGTAGGCTGCTGTCAATGCCATTTGTTAAGGCATTAGTTAAGGCTCCATTGCCTCCATTGTCCAGTTGTACATGGCCTTGAGTGAGGCCATCAGTCAAGCCTTATTAAGACATTTCAGCTCACTACACCAGCCACGCAGCAGCCCGTTGCAGATACCCAGCTCACGCAGCTGTGCACCAGCAGAGTACCACTACATGCTCTGCACAACATAAAGCACTATCGCCATCCTGCACATATAGCCAATGATTCTTCACAGCCACCTGTCAATATTTGAGTGGTATACATTGTAAAGGTTGTTACTGAATAGACACTATAAATAGATACTCTGTATACAGAAACAGTGCAAGAGAGAAACGTAAATGAGATATTTTTCCTATGCGTTGACTATCAATAATGTGTATGGACTTTTATCAAACAACTCTCGTGCTTTCCTTTATCTTAGTTTAAACATGGTATCTAGAGCCTGAGACTCACGTCCTCTTCTTTCCCATGGCCTCCTCAGAAAATTCCTCCCCTCCTCCTAATCCCTCCTCCATTCTCAACTCTGCTACACATTGTGTTACTGTCAAACTCACCATTCAAAACTTCCCACTATGGAAGGCTCAGATTGTGCCCTTTCTCAAGGGTCATCAACTCTTTGGATATGTGGATGGTTCTATCCCCTCCCCTACTGCCTTCATTGACGGCAAAATAAATCCCGAACATACCCGATGGGTATTACAAGATCAGCTCCTCATCTCTGCCATTAACTCTTCCCTTTCCGAGTCTGTTCTTGCCCAAGTGTTGGACTGCACTACATCTCATGAAGTTTGGACAACCCTCTAAAACATCTTCCAAGCTCAATCCACTGCTCACGTCTTCCACACCCATTATCAGCTTGCTACCCTAAAAGAAGGGACTGAGTCCGTTTCGGATTATTACAACAAAGCAAAACTCTTGCCTCCTCCCTCAGTGCAGCTGGCCATACCCTCACTGACCATGAATTCTCTGTCTATCTCCTTGCAGGGCTTGGAACCGACTATGAATCCATGGTCACCTCTCTCACTACACGGCCTGATGCTCT
>QEOY01000493.1:191247-231122 GCA_003123805.1 Juglans sigillata | reverse complement strand
CATTTCACCCCTGACCTGTCCACTCTAAATTTAGACTCTGTTTCCTATCAAGGTTCTGACCAAGTAAGCATCGGAGATGGCTCTTCCCTCCCAATGCAGAATGTTGGTTCGGCTCAGTGGAGTTCTCCTTCTGGCAATTTTCTCCTCACTAATCTTCTTCATGTTCCATTAATTTCGCGCAATCTACTTTCGGTTAGACAGTTTTGTCTTGATAACAAAGTTTTCTTTGAGTTTCACTCTGATTTTTTTCTTGTGAAGTATTCTCATTCCCAGGCAGTGCTTCTTCGAGGACCAGTTGAGAACGGACTCTACACACTTTCTTCCGCCCTTGCTGCACCTGCTTCCAGATCACTCTCTCCTCAAGCTCACCTCAATACACGAACCTCCCCTCTGATTTGGCACCAGCGATTAGGACACCCGTCATCCCGCATCACTCAACTGACTCTTCAACGTTTTCATCTCCCTACTACATCCTGCACAGCAGTACCTCCATGTCCAGCATGTTTTCAGGCTAAGGCCCGTGTCCTTCCCCATCCCTTATCCCCCTCACGGTCCACTGGGCCTTTTAATCTTCTTTTCTTAGATGTTTGGGGCCCCGCTCCCATTTTGTCCATAAAGGGTTGTCGCTATTATCTTTCCATATTAGATGACTTTTCTAAATATCTTTGGCTTTTTCCCATGAATGTTAAATCGGACGTTTCTATGATTGTCATTGCGTTTCTTCAGTTTGTGCATAATTCTTTTTCATGCAATATTATTTCTGTCCAAACTGATGGCGGTGGGGAGTTTCGCCCTCTTCGCTCTATTTTTCAAAAAAATGGAATTACTCGCCGTCTTACCTGTCATCATTCTCATCCTCAAAATGGAAGTATTGAGAGACGACATAGGCATATTGTCGAAACTAGATTATCTCTTCTCTCTCATGCTTCCATGCCTCTCAAATATTGGGCTGGATCTTTTTTAACCGCCACATACTTAATTAATCGAATGCCCACTCCTGTTCTAAAAAATAAATCTCCCTTTGAAATTTTAATGGGCCGTGCTCCCGATTATTCTTTTCTTCGAGTTTTTGGGTCCGCTTGTTGGCCCAACTTAAGACCTTTTAATCGACACAAATTGGACTTCCGCTCTCACATGTGTGTTCTCATGGGGTATAGCCCAGACCACAAAGGCTATAAGTGTCTTCATATTCCCTCGGGTCGGGTCTATATCTCAAGAGACGTCATTTTTAATGAACAACTTTTCCCTTTTAAAATCAACCCCACGGGCCCATCTTCCTCATCGTCTAACCACACACCAACATCCACCTTATCACTTATTTCTTTACCCACGGCCCAACACCAACTTGGCCCATCTTCCACTACACCTACCTCGTCTATTGTCTCCCAGCCCACTTCCTCTACTTCTCTTAATTCAAACCCTAACTCTCATTCTCCTATCTCTGCCGACACTAGTCACTCTCCCCCTGTCGTGCCTCCATCAGGTAATCCTTCTCTTCCTGCATCTTCCACTCCTTCATCCCACTCTCTTCAGCCGGTTCAACTTCACCCCATGACCACACGGTCTCGCACAAATACCTTTTGCCCTCGTATGCGAACCGACGGCACGGTTCCGTGGCCCTCCAAAAGATCATATGCTTCTCTCACCACCTCCCAAGCCTTTTCCTCATCGCTCACGGCCCCTATCCCCAAAGAACCATCCTCCTTCTCTGAAGCCAACAAACACTCAGAATGGCGAGCTGCCATGGCTGAGGAATTTCGTGCCCTTCTCCTTAATCAAACCTGGGAGCTAGTTCCCCCCAATCCCCAACTCAATATCCTCGGGTCAAAATGGGTTCTCAAAACCAAGAGAAAAGCTGATGGAACCCTTGAACACCGTAAAGCACGGCTCGTGGCCAAGGGTTTTCATCAGCAATCGGGTCTAGATTACACTGAAACCTATAGTCCCGTCATCAAGCCAGTCACCATTCGTCTTCTTCTCTCCATTGCAGTAACCTCAAACTGGCCCCTTCATCAACTCGATGTGCAGAATGCGTTCTTACACGGGAACTTTGATGAGCAGTGTTCATGCAACAACCGCCGGGCTTTGTGAATCCTGATTTTCCTTCACACGTATGTAAGTTAAAGAAATCTCTTTATGGCCTGAAACAAGCCCCTAGGGCTTGGTTTGCAAAATTATCAGACAAGTTAATTTCTTTAGGATTTATTGCTTCTCGGTCTGACCCATCCTTGTTCATGTTGCATACTACTTCTAATTGCATTTACATTCTCATTTATGTCGATGATTTGATCGTCACTGGCTCAAGTCCGAAACTCATCTCTGATTTTATTCATTCTTTAAGTATTCACTTTCCTGTTAAGGACTTGGGTACACTTCATTACTTTCTAGGCATTGAAGTCACTAGGGATTCCTCTGGATTATATCTATCTCAGACCAAATACATTAATGATTTGCTGCACCGCACCAACATGCACTTTTCCAAACCCGTTACCACTCCTATGTCCGCATCAATCAAGCTTACGTCCCTTGATGGTAGTACATTCGAAGACCCACAGCTTTATCAAAGTGTTGTAGGTAGTCTACAGTACCTCTCATTCACCAGGCCTGATATATCCTTCGCTGTAAACAAGGTCTGCCAGTTCATGCACTGTCCTAGGATACCTCACTGGCAGGCTGTAAAAAGGATTCTTCGATACCTTCGTCAAACACCTCATCTTAGCTTGCGTTTCTCTTCCTCCTCATCCTTTAAAATTTCAGCTTTCTCTGATGCTGACTGGGCAGGATGCCCTGATGATCGCAAGTCTACTGGGGGTTTCTGTATTTATTTTGGTAGTCATCTTGTCTCTTGGGGGTCAAAAAAACAAGCTACTATTGCTCGGTCTTCCACTGAAGCCGAGTACAAATTAGTAGCAAACACAGCTTGTGAAATACTGTGGTTACAAAACCTGATAAAAGAATTTGGTCTTTTTCTGATTCACTCTCCTACATTGTGGTGTGATAACCTAGGAGCAACCTATTTGTCTGTAAATCCTGTTCTTCACTCTCGAACCAAACATGTGGAACTTGATTTTCACTTTGTTCGGGAAAGGGTTGCAGCAAAAACACTCCAGGTATCCTTCATTTCCAGCAGAGATCAAATAGCAGACATCATGACTAAGCCCCTGTCATCAGCACGTTTTCAACTGTTACGATCAAGTCTCACTTTGACCTCAGTGCCACTTGACTCGCGGGAGGGTATTAAGACATTTCAGCTCACTACACCAGCCACGCAGCAACCCGTTGCAGATACCCAGCTCACGCAGCTGTGCACCAGCAGAGTACCACTACATGCTCTACACAACAGAAAGCATTATCGCCGTCCTGCACATATAGCCAATGATTCTTCACAGCCACCTGTCAATATTTGAGTGGTATACATTGTAAAGGTTGTTACAAAATAGACACTATAAATAGATACTCTGTATACAGAAACAGTGTAAGAGAGAAACGTAAATGAGATATTTTTCCTATGCATTGACTATCAATAATGTGTATGGACTTTTATCAAACAACTCTCGTGCTTTCCTTTATCTTAGTTTAAACAAGCCTCCATCTGAGGCTGAAGATACTCTAGATACTTTAACACTAGTTTGATATCGTTGCCCGAAAGTGTGCGTCTATTGAAGTGTTCGCAGATGCTGTAAATTAGAGAGCTCTGTCTCATCTTACTGCCAAGATGCAAGAGAGGGACGGGTGGGGATTTGTCCAAGATTGCTCATGGATGGATTTATGTCATCCTGAGTATTTTACTCCCCGCTTTTTCTCAATGCTTCATGGTATCCATCTTCTTCACCTTCACCTTCTTTTTTTCTCTTTTTGCTCAGTATTTATTTGTTGTTAAATTTTGATTGCAGAATTTGGCTCGAAGTACATTAGAAAGCTAAAATCAATGGTGTGGAAATTTTTGCAAAAAGTCAAGAACTTAGTGGTGATTATATCTTTTCTTGTCTTATTCTTCCCTATTCAAAGAAGTTTCATCTCTTACACTATTCTTCACATATTAGGAGAAATAGTAAAAAGAAAAAAAAAAAAAAAGTCAAGAACTTAGTGGTGATTATATCTTTTCTTGTCTTATTCTTCCCTATTCAAAGAAGTTTCATCTCTTACACGATTCTTCACATATTAGGAGAAATGGTAACAAGGGGGTAGAAGAAAAAGAGAAGATGTAGGAGGTGAAGGAGGAATGCACTTCGGTGGCAGAGGCGACATGGTTTTGGGATCTGACGACAATGAGGACCGTGTGTAAGGCTCCAGTTGGCGGAGGAGGTGCAAAGGGGAACAGAAATTGAGGAAGGGAAAAGGTGAATACTCGTTTCGGAGGAGTGAGAACACAGAGGTGTGGTCACTGAGGTTGAGGCGTAGAAGGAGAAGGCTAAATAAAGGCATCGTTGATGAGAAAGGACATCGAGAATGCTTTCCACAAGATGCTGGGCCAGAGGGGGCCCATTTGTCCAAACGGCAGTCCACCACTGTTCGAAGATAATTGGATGTTAGTACAGGGATGCCATAGTAAGTTTTTCTTTTGACTTTTTTTTTTTATGAAATTGCATTGTTGCATTTGCATTGGAAGATCATTTGGTGTTTTGATGTTTGATTTCTACACAGTTTCTATTACGAGGATTGTCGTTGTCAAAGCTTACACTTGACTGCTAGGTTCCTGAATCCACTGAGAATGGGAAGGTAATTGCTCTATTCTTTATCAATTTTGGCCTTGTTTGGTTGCTAATAGCATGTGATACATTTCATTTTGTCACCTGTTCTCATTTCTTTCCTGAGCGACAACTTGGGTGGAAAGGTGCAGGGCTTCTGTTGGCTCACTCCTGGTAACTTGTGACCTTGATTAGTGGTATAAACACAACATGTTTCTGAGTCGAGAAATTGATTAAAAAAATGTTCTTCCAGTAAGTTGTGGTACATGTTCAGTTTTTTTTAAAATTGATTTTTGCCAGTCATTCCCATTCTATTTATAGAATCTGAGATTTGCAGTTTGTGCTTCTCCCATTGGCATTTACTTCTTGGTATAATATTGCATTTTCCCTTTTCATCTTTCACCCCTTCCAAAGTAATGTGGAAGTTGTTTCCATGGTTTGGTTTAGCTGAAGAGATAGGCATGTAACATCTTAGCTAGCACTGTTTGGAGACAGATTTGGTATTTTTTTTTTAATATAAAAAAGATCGAAGGAAAACAAAATGTTTTCTCATATAGTAGTCCTCCGCTACAAATGAGGGCTATATCAAGAAAATGATCGGGTTGTGACCTCTTCCTAAAAAAGGGGTATGACTCAATATTTGGATAAAAACTCATAGTTTTGAAAATTTTTACTGCTACTGAAGCATAGGTTCATGTCGAAATATTGCAAATCTAATTAATTCTCGCACATGGGAGAGAACTATGTTAGTTAGAAGGACTTGATTTCATGGATTAAGAATGTGAGTGGTATGCAACTTATACTGTCAACTTATGATTCATTCCAGATTACTGCTTCTATAAAAATGCAACTTCTCTTAATACTACCTCGTATGCCCAAACTTGCAGGAAAGATTTAGTCATTTAGAACACACGGTGGAGCATATACGAAGTTGATATCTACCAACATGAGATTCATCTGCCACCAATGATCTTGCAGTAGGTTGTTGTACAGAAAATGAAGTTTTTTAACTAGGAAGCTGTCAGGAAAGCTTGTTTGGTTTACTTCAAAGATTTTTCGTCAAAAAAGAAGTGATTGAGATACAAAACGTTTTATAGTGCTTATTCTCTTCTCTTCTAATGGGAGTAACAACTATTGCTTACCCAAATTTAGTGTCTTAGATGAATAATGATTCTTTACTTTCTGCTCAAATTTAGTGTCTAGGATAATAGAACGAGATACACAAATGCCGCAAGGGTATGTAATCCTGAAATGTTGGACCTGAATTCAAGTGGATTCTGTCATTAATGTTGTTTTATTGGTTCTTAAATTAAAGGAGGTTATACTATTTGGAGAGTTGACATAATAACTAAACTCAATCTAGAATTCTGCAGAATTTAATTTTCTTTGAAGAGTTGTTCCATTTACTTCTTGCAGTTCATAGTATTATTGAAACTTAAGATCCACTTTTATATCATACAGCTAGAAAAGAATGGCATCAGGATTCTACTCGATATTGAGGTAGACAGACTGCCCTTCTAGGGGCCACTTGTCAAATGGCATTTTACTCGTGAGACATGATACCCTGAAACCCCTAGAGTAGTAGCTGCATTATTTCCTGAGAAAGAAGTTGTCTTGGTACTGGATCCAACCTTATAGAAGTAGAAACCCATGCATTTACAGACTTCCCTTCCCTTCCCTTCCCTTCAAGCAATCTTGGTCGCAAGTCAACAGAGGGCGCCTCCCACAGTCTCACGCTCCCATAGACAAATTGTCCAATGCATTTTTAACTTCTAAGAGTATTTTCTTCTAAACATTAATTTGTTTCAAAGGGTTGGTAGAATTTGGCTTAATTTCTTCAATTTTCTACCATTATTCTATATTGATGACATGGTGCCATTTAAGAATTAATGATTTTTTTTTAAATGATTGATATAAGAGTTATTAAACATTGTCACGTCGACATAACAGAATAATGGTAGGGTAGTGATGTAATTTCTAGCAGTTTTTTTAGCGATCCAAATTATACAGGTAACATAAACGCTGACACCAAAATTTGGAAGAAATTAAATTATTTGCTTTATAATTTTACAAGGATTTTTATACATCTATTACAATGGTTAATTTTTATACAGAAAATTTTTTATAATTCAAATAAATGATATTTACAGTTTTATGTGTGCAAGATACATGCACTTCTTTTAAAAAAAGTAGTTAAATAAGAAACTCATATGGAAAAAAAAAATTAATAATAGATTCCTTACTTTTTAAATGGAGTGTGTAAGACTTACACACTCTAAGATTATATCTAATATTACATCATAATTCATCACTTTGTCTAAAGAAATTAATATATACANTTTGAAGGCTTCTTTATTAATCATCTTCTCAGCTATAATCTTCCCCACCAGGCACAACTTAGCTCTTTCGATGGTTTTCTTGACGTCCTGTCCTGTAATTATAATCTCATATTTTTCTTCCTGTGTTAATGAAAGTCAATTCCATCTTTTTGTTAGTCCTTCTGTCATCTTATAATCTTAAACAAGTCTTCTCTTCTTGTTCACTTGTAAGCTTTGAGGTTGCAATCTTACCGGATCCAATTGCCCTTGGCAAAGAACCTTTCCTGTGAAGGATGTTCTTCCTCCTCGCTAGAGAACTTTAGAACTGAGAGGAAACTAACTTTTCTTTTATAATTGCTTATTATGAAATAATTTTAATGATGGTAATTGTATTGCCAGTTGATGGGTAACATCCGCTTGGTGGCACACTATTTTCAAAGTAATTTTTATCTTAAAAGAAGTATTTTCTTTTCTTTTAATTTTATTGCTTCAAAATCAAATTAAAAAGCTAGCTTTTTGTTCTTAAAGCAGCTTACCAACTACTCTTATGTGATGTAATTAAATGGTGTTTGACAGATATCATAAACTCATCTTTTAGTCCTTTTTTTCTGTCTTTTGGGTGGGTTGATGGAAATTATTGGCCAAAAAAATCAGTTGGCAATTCCAGCAAGTTGCCAAGTTGGGAGTTATGACCTCAAAGTTGCTTGGATGAGGCATTTAATGAAGGATAAAACTGGTCCACTTCCTCATGCCTATAAAGTAAAAGCAACATCGATGGTTGCCCTCAATACAATACCAGCAACTGGATGGTGCAGAGTCCAGACAGGATATGACCGATCGACTTGAGATCGTCCGCAACTGACATTTGTAAGGTTATGTATGGATGTTGAGTTGAGTTGAATTTAATTAAATTATTTATGAATAATAATGAATTAAAAAGGTAGAATGAGTTATGTGGGACTCACTTAAGATGAATTTAGATATATTTTATATGGTAAGATGAGTTTAAATGTATTTATGAAAAGTTGAAAAATATTATGGATTTTACGTGTAAAGAGGTGTTATGTTAAAAAAAATTATAGATCTCACGTGTAAAAAAGTTTTAAGTTGAGATGAATTTAATAATTTAAGAGTTTAATATTTAGATATTTAAAAATGTTTAAATCTAAATCGAACTCAGCTGAGTTAAGTGCAGTCAAGAAACCAAACGAGTCTTAAAACATCCACCACAGACAAGCATTAATAAGAGCCTTTGCATCTATAAATAGGGTCATCAAAACAGGAGATTGTATTCGAGGATACAAAAAATTTTATAAAAGTAAATTTAGAAACCGATAATTTTTTGTAACTCTACTATCTCTCTTTAATATTATATCAAAAGTTTAGTTTGTAAGTTATAATTCTTGCATAAGAAATTGATGATCTAATGATAAATAAATTGGTGGAAAATGTGATTCATTTCTAGATTCTAACAAATTAGAGCTCTCTTTATGTCACCCTAGATAAAATTTCCATGCCCATCCTCTTTTGGGAATGTAAGTTTTTGTTAAGGACGAATTTCAGTTATCTGACAATACCAACTTATTTTGCAGATATATGCTTAAAAACAACTTCAAAAGTTCACAAATTTACACATTTCCATGCCCACCACACAGCGTATTCAGACATTTTTCAGTTCAATCCGACATTCAGAACCTTGGCCATCTTTAACAATCTGATCACATTGAAAATTAAACCAAGAAAGAAAACACAAGGAGAGGCCTAGAGTTAAGATGATCTTGGCTTAGCAACGATGGTGGAGTGTTTCAAAATGTGCAAACTGAATTGCCCACCCTTCTCTGTGGTATCAAGCTTGGACAGTCCTGGAGGAGGTAAGAGCTCAAAATTCTGTACCATACGCCCCAAAGTGATTCCAAGAATTGGCAATGCAAGAATAATTCCTGGGCAACTCCTCCTTCCAACACCAAAGGGAAGGAACCGGAAGTCATTTCCATTGGCCTCAACCTGGGACTCCTCTTCCAAGAACCTCTCTGGGCGAAACTCTTCTGGTTTTTTCCAGTGGGCTGGGTTGTTGGCGAGCCACCATGCATTCACCAAGATTTTGCTTTCTGCAGGGATATCATAACCACCGAGTTTTGCCTCATTGAGGTTCATGTGTGGTACAAGAAGAGGGATTGCCATCCTGAGCCTGAGAACCTCTTTGACCACAGCCTGAAGGTAAGGGAGATTCTGGATGTCAGGCTCCGTGACTTGCACACCAGGTCCAAGCACCTTATCAAGCTCTTGCTGGAGCTTCTTTTGGACTCTAGGATGGTTCACAAGTTCTGCAAGCCCCCACTCAATAGACCATAGTGTTGTTTCAATAGCTGTTCCACAACAATAAAGAATTTTTCATTGTTAATAAAATTGTGTATCTGGTACAAGTAATCCATGCAAAATGAAAATCTGAAGAAATGAAAGTGTTCAAAACTTAAAATGTAAAAAAAAAAGGAAAAATATTTTAAGGAAAAAATCTCCAAGATAAACTACGTCAATCAATAGAAGTCTTATAACATACACTCTCATTTGATCAATATATAATTTATCATTTTTACTTGTCTATCTTAATGCTTAAATATGCTCGAGCTTCCTCTAGAATAACTTTTTTCTCAAAATTAGGGTGTGAAATTCATGATCAAGGATTCAAGCTCAAGATTTGTTCACCCAAATTACCTAACCTCCATGGTAAGGTGTCATGAGGTGCCACCAACCTCAAGCTGGTGAGTGATGATTGGTGTGGTTCAACCAATTACTTGGGTGTCCCAATCCATACCTACTCCCAAGACTACTAAAGTACCTAATTCACTTTAGCCCACAGATTGAGGACCTAATCCTCGATACATAATGTATTTTTGGACCTAAACTTATTTTATAATGGAAGAGTTAAGAGAGAGGAGGCAGGCGTGATTTGGTGGGCTGAGGTGTCCATAAAGTCGGCCAGAACTTTGACATAGGATATTTTTTTTTTTATCATAGGATATATTTTAAAGTATTTAATCATCTAAAAAGTAAAAAATCTATAGATTCAAGGGAAAACGACAATTCAATTAATTCAGCCCTCGTCATGTTCAGTTTGAAAAAGATCGTACAGAATAGATAATTACGTAAGAATCGCGTATTCTTTTTATAAAAAAAAGTGAGAATTTATTATTAAAAAATATTTTTTTTTTATCTATATCTCAAATTGAACTACTTTTTAAAATAAAATATGCTAAAGTAGGAGCTCATACTTTCTTGCATCCAAATCATAGACTTTTTAAGTTAATTTATTTTTCCAGCTGGATTCAGCATTAAAATAGCATGAGACTCGCGAGAACATGCAATTATATAGAGAAAGAGATGGTAAATTGGTAAATTAGGCATTCTAATATGGGTTAAAAATGGACAGACAAAAGAACAGAACTTACCAGCAACGTTAATGTTCTCAACAATGTAAAGCACGTTGTCTTCATTAATTTCCCCTTTCTTCTCAGCATCCAGAATATGGTCCATAGCACATTTCAATCCTTCGTTGTCCGTTGCCTTTGTGCTCGACAGTTTCCTGCCACACAGTTCAATTACCATATTAATTTCTTTATATTAATCCTTCTATTTTAAAAATATCTATTTACAAATCCACTTGCTAGTTGCTACATCGAAAACATCAACGTATCCTGCCGTAGATTTAATAATTTTTTATCTACGGCTAGTCGTATTGAGAATAACTCTTCAAAATCTTATTAAACTAGCCAAATAAATATCTTGACTACAGACAGGTTGACGTATTTTTTATTTTGTTGATCACTTAACATATATATATATATATATATAGTATCGACATAGGCACGAATGAGAACATCATATGTGGTATAGATATTGACTTCGATGATTACAAAGAAATCCACGTCACTTGATAATACGACAAGTATATATAACTGATGATTAGTGCTAATTATAAGTTTTAAATACACAAGTTCTATCTTTTAACGTGGAGCCCACTCTTTTTTAGCTTCCATAAATCATGAACAAAGCTTGTTTATTTACTCATGATAAATACGATCGAACTAAACTTCGTTGATACAAGCTATGTTAATTCTTTTTAGACAAGTAATCGTTAACTCATTAGTTTATTAAAAAGCTTCGAAATTTATGAAAATTAATCGATTTTTTTTTTTTTTTTTGAAATCCATATATTTTCCTGGAAAAAATAAGACTAACGAGACGTAAAAGGAAAAAAAATGAAAAGAAAAGGAATATTAGAGTAATTAATGAGTGAACTTACTTCCTCTCGTCGATGAAATAATCCTTGAAAAGCTGCAACCTCCTCTCCTTGACTTCCTTGCAGATCTTGAGGTAGCCTCTCAAGAAAGGTCTCAAAATGGGAATGAAGTCGCCATAGTTGTATTCAAAGCTCTGGGCCAATCTACTCCTCTCTCCGTTCAAAGCCCTGAGTTTCACGAACAAAGGGTCGTCCACGCTCTCGAACCGTCTGTGGAACATGATCCTGTACATGTTGTTGTACATCATCAGCTGCAACCGCCTCCTTATGACGATCCCAGTCGTCGAAGCTTCTGGAGTCTTCTTCAACTCCTCCACCACGCCCGCCGCCTCGTCTTCCCACCCGAACCTGTGCTGCTGGACCACCTTGTTGGTGAAGAAAGGGACGGTCATGATCCTCCGCATCTTCCTCCAATGCTCGCCGTAAACCGTGAACACCATGTCCTGGCCCTTCCCGGTGAATATGTCGAACACCACGTTCCGGGTCCTGGACCCGAACTCCACCCCCTGGGTGTGCAGGACCTCTTTGGCCAGGTCCGGTGACGACACCACCACGAGGTTACGCTGGCCCATCCGGAGCAAGAATATGTCCCCGAATTTCTTGGCCATGTCGGTGAGGTTCCTATGGTTCAAGTCATCGCCGACTTGGAGCCAGTTTCCGAAAACCGGCACCGGTATGGGACCCGGAGGCAGCTTAAAACGCTTCCCACGGAGTTTAGAAATGGTTATAGCCACCACCGCGGCTACAAACAGGGCTAACAGGGTCTTCTCCAAGAGGAGGATATCCATTTTCGTGATGAAGAAAGAAGAGAAGGTAGAGGGCAGATAGCAGGAGTGTTGGGGTGGAGATGGTGCTGAGGCTGAGGTGTAGGTGGTTGAAGGGTGTGATTTATAAGAACGCGAGGCTAGCAGCTCTTCTATGGAACAGATTTTAAATTTCTGGTGAGCATGTGCGAGAAGGGGAGTGGACAAGGGATTATTGGAGTTAACGGCGTGAGTCAGATGTAACGTCGGCTCGAAACTGGTATAACTACAAACGCAGAAGGCACTTTGCGTAGTAGGTGAGTGTAGGTTGGTGAGCTGAGAAAATGTCAAATGCGACCTGGCTCTCCATACATACCATATTCAGATCAATAATTTTATTTGAATTCGTCTTTCCGTCACAAAAGATCTACTAGTATAATTTAAAATAAAAATTAAATCTTATAAATTAAATTATGTTCCATAGATGATATGTGATGTAAAAGTCTCGAGCGTTCTATTTAGATAAACAAACTCGTTCGTCTCTTCCAGCTACAAGATACGTACATCATTTTTTTTTTAAATAATGCTAAATACACATATAGTATATGTAAGTTTCACCGTTTGGATATAAGGCTGCGATTGAATGTTGAGCTGAGCAGAGTTAAGTTTAGTTTTTTATGAATAATAGTGAGTTAATAGTAAAGGAAATTATGTAGAAACCATCTAAATGAGTTTAAAGTGTGGTTAAATGTTAAGATGAGTTTAGTACTTTTTATGAGAAGTTAAAAAAAGTTGTGGATCTCACATATAAAGATGTGTTAAGTTAAAAAAATATTATGAGTCACACGTGTAAGGAGGTTTTGAGTTGAAATGAATTTAGTAATTCGAGAGTTAAGTGTTTGGATGTTAGACTCAGTTTAAAATTAGACTGGGCTCAACTGAGTCTTGCAACCAAACACAGTTAAGTGTTTCATATCATCTCATTTTATCACATCATTATAACTTTTTCAAATTCTCATACAAAATATAATAAACAACTCAATTTTTTCAAATTTTAAAATAATAATAATATTAAAAATAATATTTTAATAATATTTTATTCAACATTTATCTTAACTCATTTTATATCAACTCATTATCCGACAAAATTCCGTAAAAAATTAAAACTCAGGATGAATGAAAATGAAAATGAAAATTTTTTCATATAAATTTTACTTTTAAAATGTTTTAAATAAATGTGTGAAGTCATGAATAAATACAATTAAAACTATAAGAAGTAAATTAATTTTGGTCAGATATCATTTTTACTTCATTACTGAAAGGTAGCTAGTTCGATATAGATACATCCAACTCCAAAAAAGCCGAGCCAATCGATCGTTTAATGTCAGTTCAGCTAGCCAAACCAATTCAACGCATGCAATTAAATTCTTTATTAATTGAATAATGTTATAGAGAAATTATTATAATAATATACATTTTATATTCACTGTATGACTATTTTTAATTAATTATTTTTAACACTCATTTAAAAAGATGTATAATATAGATAATATTATATTATATATACAAAATAAATATTTTTAATAATAACTTCTATCTATATTTATTCTTATTAATTATTAAAAATTCATCCTCTTCTTTCCACGACAGTCGAACCAATCGTCAGTTGATCTGCTCAGCCAAACCAACCAAACTTCGTATGTATAGCAAACTCTCGACGTCGAATAAAAATTCAGACCGATTGATGTTGACAATTCGTATAGTCGTGTCTGTACGTACTCAAACAATATTCATGATGGGTACTGATCAGTTTAAGTTAATTAAACGGACAAATATATCATATGATTTGAATAAATTTAAAACATATTCTATTAGTGAGATTCATCTTTTTATAAATAACTTATATAAAATTTATCTATTTAAGATTTGTATCTAATATTACTTTTATATATATATATATATTTATATAATGTCAAATGGAAATGTCGCTTTATTAAAAAGAAAAACTCTAATAATATTAATAGGAAAATGATATCCCAAGTGATGAAGTTTCCATAGAGGGTGGAAAACCAGGCAAGCCCTTGCTATTTTCATCCCATCTCCTGCTAAAATAAACCCTAATTCTTCAGATTTTTGAACTTCCAAGTGATGGATCAAAGATTCTCTATCCAAGTTCTGATCGTACGTATAATATACCCAAGCTCAAATACCCACAAAGCCGTCTCTTTTGTTGTTTCTTCTTTCTTGACGTGCAAGTTTCCTTTCCAAGATCAGTATACTAATTTCCAGTCAAACATGCTAACTTGTGGTACTGGTCAACTTGCTTGCTAGATCTACGTGCGAGCACTAGCTAGCCACTAATTAAATGCCCCTTATCGTATAGGTAACGTTCCTTGCTTAAATTTTACTTCTTTATTGGTTTTTCAGTTTGAGAAATGAAAACTACTCCTTGATAATGATAGATATATACGTAGTATCTAAATATTTTTGTGACAAAAATATTTTATAAAAATAAATTGATGTTGTTTAATATTATATGTTAGATTATAAAATTATTTTAATTATAAAATATTAAATCTAATATATTATATAAAGTTACGTCAATTTTTCAATTCTTTTTAATCAATTTTTTTTAAAGTCGTATCACTTTTGATTTTATCATTAGTTTGTATGTTATATGTAACAACGATAGAATCGTCCTTATATAATGATTGTTGCGTTTGATGCAATCTTGTTATTACTTGTCCACATATATAAAAAAGAATGATTTATACAAAACTCTAGATAGATAAAGTCTTGTACGATCTCTTGAATCCATATTTTTATAAAAGATTTACTTTAAATTTATTTATTTAAAACTTATAAATAGCATTAATCTATATATAATGACTCATTAATGTTACCTTTTTTATGCAACTTGGCCACGAGAGGCACACTGCCACCTAAGCATCCTACAGGATTTTTGTTATTATTATTTTTCCCGTCTCAAGTATTTCAAGATTTTTATTCTAATTTCTAAATTAAAAAGAGTTAGAATAGGTTTGGGATGTGAGATGAGAATTTTATGTTTTGTTTTACAGTTTAAAATATTAAGTTTTAATATTATTATTGTTTTGAGATTTGAAAAATATGTATTGAGATTTGAAAAAATTGAATTATTTATTATATTTTATATGGAGATTTGAAAAAAGTATAATGATAAGATGAGATGAGATAAGGATTTTGTATTTTATTTTATGCCCTAAACTGCCCTGAGCGTTTATGATGATGAACAAAATGAAAGAATTAAAGAAAAAAGAAAATCATAGATGAAGGTACGCACTCCACTCGATCCGTACTATATATATATATATATATAAATCCTCCTAATATGACGAGCATGTGGAGGCGCAAAAGTCTTCGTCGAGATTGATAAAGATTCTTTTAAAGAGAAATAGATGTATAAAATTGTTATTTATGTAAATTTATATATATATATATCTATATATATATATATAATACAACTCAATTTATATATTTATCTCTCGTTGTTTAAATTCAAACAAAATTCCTTTCCACCTCTAAAGATCGAACAAATATATTTTTTTTTTTTCCTCGCAAGATCACGGCACTCCAACGAGCTAATTCATAGGATGCTTTGACTATTTTTCTTTAAGTTTTGTGTATTCTTTTTTAAAATAATAAGTATATATAAAATTTATATAAAAAAATTATTCTTTTAATAGTAAATCGTACCTTTTTTTAAAAAGAAGTGCATGAGATTTAGATTTTATTTGATTTTACAAACTATCTCATCTCAACATCCAATCGTCATTTAAATACAAATATTTTTTAATTTTAAATTCAAATTTTTTCATCTAATCATTACAACTTTTTGAAATTTCTAAACAAAAAAATAATAATTCTACTGTTTCAAATACCAAAATAAAAATAATATTAAAAATTTATATTCTAAGAATATTTTTTAATTTTATAATATATTTATTCAACTTTTTTTTTCTCATTTTCTAAAATCTCATAAAGCATCTTAAATCAAACAATTTCACTACTAGTTACAAACTATCTTACAACTATTAACATATATTTCTTATCTCATTTTTTTTTCCTATTTCTCATCTCATTTGCGTAACTAAACAAGGCCTTACATACTCTAAAATTATATCTAATTTATATAAATAATATTAAATAAATTTTTGAATAATGTTAGATGCAGTCATAGAGTGTGCAAGTATTGTACAATCTTTTTGAAAAAAAATATGATCTACTATTAAAAAATTAATTTTTATTATGTAGATCTCATATTTACTCACTTATTTCAAAACAATTACGCAATATTTATGCATTTCACGATTACAAATATCATTTTTCAAATTTGTTTTATCGCTAGATATTGTAGTACCTATTTTCAAATAAGTAATAATATACACTACACTTTCATTTTATTTTTATTTTACTAAATAAGAAGTGGTATTTTATTATTATTAGATAATAAAAAAGTATTTAATAAAAAATTATTAAATAATAATAAATATGTCATAAGATAAATAAATAAAAATAGTAAGGTGATGTATAGGGTTTTTATTTTCAAAGTACCTGACCAGGACAACATAAACATAAAAATAAAAGTCAACTTTCACGAATGTGCTGGAGTAATTAACGCGTCTAATGATTCTAAAATCCGCAGTCGTAATATTTTTGAATAGATAATATTTAAAAATAAAAAGATTGCATCATTAAAAAAAAAAAATAGAGAAAAGTCAAATCTAGATATTCTCAAATTCTGCAGGAAGGCTTGCGCTTTATAAAGGAATGGGTAGCTTAGCTTCAGCTCGCCGGCTGAAATGCCGTTATGTCTGACGGCGTCGTTAGAGTCTTCTGGAGTTAGCTCTCTCACATGCTACCTACCCCCCAATAATCCTAACATCAGTCGTCCTACGTGTTGGTTCCACCTTACACACTTGGACCATCGACCACCGTATCAATATATATATTAATTTTCCTAATAATTTTAATGGGCCCCACACTAAATATTAAAAAAATTGAATTTTAAAATTAGGCAGTATTTTTTTTTTTTAAATAATATTTGTAATTATAGTATATAAATATGCCACATTTCTTTTAAAAACAAATGAGATTAATTATTAAAAAAATAATTTCAAATGAAGTGTGTAGGACAAAGTCTATAAATTATAAGATTGTATCTAATATTATTATTATTTTTTAGATGCATATATAATAAATATTGCATTTGGTGAATAAATAAATATTATTTTTCATCCTCAATTTAATTATTTCTTAAGTGTAATGGGATGTATTTTAAGTGATTATTTACTTAAATAATTGATATATGAAACCACTTAATGTGTGTTGTATCAACAAAAAATTATAAATATTGCATTCGGTAAATAAATAAATAATATTTTTCATCTTCAATTTTATTATTTCTTAAGCTTAATGTGATATATTTTAAGTGATTATTTACTTAAGTGATTATTTCTGATAATGTGTGTTGCATCAACAAATTTGATTGAAAATTATAAAATATAGAATGAACACTACCATTATTTTTCAATTTTATATTTTACGTCCTAATCAGTGGCGGAACCAGAAATTTGTTATAGAGGGGTCGAGCAAAGCTAAAATTATAATAAAATATTTTTTATTCTATTTTTGAGTTAAAGTAATTTATAAGATCAAAATAATTTTGTAGAAGAAATTAAGATAACGTTTTAGAGAGAAAACCAACACAATATGAGATAATATAATCCTATTAAATCATAAAAAGATTAATACAAATTTTTTTTTTCAAACTTTGGGGGCCATGGCCCCACCCTGCCCTGTGTAGGTCCGCCACTGGTCCTAATCATTAAAATCGACCCATTACACTATTCAATTATCATTTTCCTTATGCATGATGGCATTATTAGTTAGTCTTACTTTTAAGATATAAAAAAAAATTAACGTGACACAAACTTATTGCCGAATCTTAATTGGAATATTATTATTTGATGATCAAAACTAGTTATAGAGTACAAAATCCAATAGACCCTCTAAAGTGAAATCTTAAATAGGGGGAACCATGTCGTCCAAAATCCATGTCGTCACTAAAATGTCTGAACTTTTTGCCATTGAAAATTTCGTTCTAATTTATTATTATTAATTATCTCACACTTCATATTTTATAAAAAATAATCACACATCTTATAAGAAAAACACTTTCATATTCTATAAAAAAATTATAAGTATAAAGTGTGAGAATAAATAGCAATTGATGCATAGTAAATCTACTGAAATAAGATAATTTCTTAAAAAAATTTGAAAAGTACTATAAATACAAAGAGATTTTACAAAAATAAATCATAACGCTGACGTCACTTCATATGATCTATTAAACCCACTTTATAAGAAAAATGACTTTATAAGAAAAATGACTTTAAAGTCTGACGAACCACATCAAACCATTTTAATTTAAAAAATTATTTTTATGTAATCTTTTTGTGATTAAAATATTTCTAAAAATAATAACAATAATAATCATGAAACGTAAAAGATGGTTTCGTTTGGTTATACAGATGAAACAAAATAAAAATTAAAAATTAAATAAACTATTTTTAGAATATTTTTTTATTTTATAATTTGAAAAAATTAAATTATTTATTATTTTTTATGTAAAAATTTGATAAAATTATAAATATTATATAAAATAAGATGATTTGATCTGTGTAATTAAGGATATAGATAAAATGGAAAGGGGAGGACGAGTTCAAAAGGCTAACCTTACCTACTACCATGAAAAGGGACGTGGAACAAATGGCACCACCACTTACCTACCTTCCCTCAAACAAAACCACCACAAATAGCCTGATTTTTAACGTTAAAGCTACCTCCCCTGCCCCCCAACTTTTTTCGTCCACGTTTCTCCACGTCAGCTTTGTGCCAGTTGTTCGCTTCTATTTATGGATTTCTAATAGGGTAATGCTACGAGATTCGAAGATTTATTCTGAAAAAATGTTCCGAACGTTATATTTTTTATTTTTTTTATATATTTTTTTAATTATTATAAATATTTTTTAAAAAAATAAAAAATTTACAACATCATTAAAAAATACTTTCTATTTCCAATATGTTTTGTTTTCATTCATGATTTCTTTTTCTATATTGGACATTAGATAAACCTTAATTAAAACAATTATTTGGGATCATATCAATTTATTTGAAATCACACGTTATCTTTTAAATTGAGTAATGATAGGTACAAGTTGTAAATAAATAAGTACCACATAGACTATTTGTAAAAATGTAGATCTCATTAAAAAAATATTTTTTTTTATATTTTTGTATGTTGATGTCTTCTTTTTTACAAAGAAATTGCTCGAAATTGATCTGTTTGAAATTTATACAAATCACTTTTCTTTTAAATTATCAATCATTTTGTACTCTTGATAAGTAATTATTATTAACTATTAAAATATTAATAATCAATATTTTTCACTAAAATAGAGTATCATTTGTTTGGTTATTTTTTACGATAAGGAATCGGGGTGATCTAGGTCCGGTCCGTTTCGGTCTTGGGCGATTTTGTGGACCGGATCGGACCTATTCGGTCTAGGAATTCTCCACCCTGGATCGGACCGAGTAAGGTATAGGACCGGTCCGGTCCGGTCCATTTCGGTTCAATTCGGTCTAGGGTTGGTCTAGCCAGTCTAGACATGCCTAAAACGGGTCATTCAACCCATGTAAAATTTGATTTTTTTTTTCTAAATTTCAATTACTTTCGGCCCACATCAAATTTTGTACATTTTTTAGCTACAAGTACTAAAAAAAACTTGATCTTGAAAAATATAATGATAAAAAAAAAAAACTAATCTATCTAAAAAACTAAATAATAATAATAATACAAAAATTATTACAAATTACAATCCAAAACTTAACAACTTAACATATAATGGGTAAAACTAGTTAGTGATATTCTAGCCAGTTTTTAAAGAGGAGTGACGTTCATATCTACTTAAGTACTGGAGCTCAAGTTCCCACTTCCCATGTAAGAAATCATTGCAATCAAATTTATGCAATAAAGCAAAAGTTACCAAGGACCCAAAATGAAAAACACCAAAAATAAAAAATCTTATGACTTGTCAAATTGTCAATACCCAAAACTTACAAATCATATATCTTATGGCAAATAGACAAGATTTTTCGTATTAAAGTTGCATTATGCAAAACCAAATCCTCAACACCACACTTGGGAGTGAAAAAGAAATAGACGATAAATATCCAGCTAACAATAAACACTTCAAATGGAACACAATCCCCACATGCATCCCACTAAACAAATATAGACAGATTAATAAATCATAACCCACATAAAGAGATCATCAGAGCCTAGCTTACCAACAATCTTCCCATCCCTTTAGTCTTTAATCATTGGGTGTAGGATCAGTAGGCATTGAATTTGACTCCTCCACAAAATCAACAAAGTTCGGGTCCTCAACAAGTTCTATCCATAAAAATTTAAAACAAAACAAGTTAAATAAAGTTATATAACATAGAATATAAGACAAAATAAATCACAAAAGATATCAAAAGTAATTTTATTACATACCCATATCCAGCTGCTTCTCAAATTCCTCCACTTCATTCATTAAAGTCCTAAGGCTTATTGGAGTAGAAGAAGAACGAAGCCAGTTTTGTGCACATATGAGACCCTCAACACTCATTGGATTTAAACTACTTCGAAAATGGTCAAGTACACGACCCGCAGTGCTAAATGTAGATTCAGGGGCCACAGTAGATATCGGTATTGCAAGTATATCACGTGCAGCCTTTGAAAGTACGTGATATCTAATCGAATTCACCTTCCACCAAATTAGAAGGCCAAAACTATTATCTTCATCTTCACATCTTTCAGCTAGATAACTATCAAGCTCTGACTTACTTTCTAAACTATCGTTGCTTAAATTCAGTCATCATTTTTGCCTTTCTACTAGCAACCTTGTTAGCTGAAGGAGCTACATCTTCATGTTGGGAACTTGTGCACTGAGGAGAATGCCCTTCTTCATTTTCCTTGTATGCCTCATATATGCGGATAAATGTATTTTTCACCTTTCAACTGAAATCAATTTTTTTTGCATGATTATGTGCATACATTTTTCCCAACTCAAAATCAAGGTATCGCATCTTGCAGCAAGTATCAAGAAGAACATCAACATAGAGCAACATATTCTGATTTTTCAAGTTCTCCCAATACTTGTCAAACTTGCTTTTCATATTTGTGGCCATTAATCCTACCACGAGATTTTGTTCTTCACACTCCATGTTAATGGCATCTTTAATAATAACCAACTTCGGAAAAAAAATATTACAAGTTACATATTCACCTCCTGAGAATTTTAAAGTTGCATCATGAAATAATGCAAGGAACCTAACAAACAATTGTACCTTAGCCCAATCGGATGTATTGGGAGGCCCTAACTTCTTTGACTTTCACGTATTCACCACATGGTCTACATTTTCATCATCGACATTGTTATCGTCATCATCATCATTTCTAATACTACTAAGGAAGCACGGATCTTCTTCCTCCAACCGATCAAAAGCTCTTTTAAATTTTGAAACCCTCTCCAACATAAGATAGGTGGAGTTCCACCTAGTCGGAACATCTAGACAAACCTGGCTTTTAGATTGAATATCTTCCAACCCTACACATTTATGAAATGTACTCCACCTTTGAGGGGAGGATTTAACATACTTCATAACACTCCTCACATTTGCAATAGACTCATCATATTTTTTTAATCTCTCACGAACGATTAATTTCAAAACGTGGGCACAACATCGAACATGCAAGAATTCATGTTCCAAGAACGTGTCTCTCCTATACTTTATTTTTTTTTCAAATAAAAAACAGCTACATGATTAGAACTTACATTATCAAGTGTGAGTACAAGTATTTTTCGTCGTCCCCAATCATGCAAACACATCTATATGCCCTTACCAAGGGTATCTCCCTTGTGATTTTCAACCAAACAAAGGGAAAAAATCATCGTGTGACTTCTAGTCATCATCAATAAAATGTATTGTGAGACACATATAATTTAGGTTTTGCACGGATGTCCATGTATTCGTGGTGAGAGAAATTCGCTGCCCTCGAAGAGCATTTCTTAACTTTTGTTTTTCTTTTAAAAACAAATTAAAGCAATCATTGGCAACTATCATACAGGATGGAATCCCTATCCACTTAGGGCAAACCACAAGCATAAACTTCCTAAAACCCTTCCCTTCAGCATGCCTAAAGAGCAACTCATCAAGTATAATCATCTCTACTAAGGATTGTCGGCAAACCTCAACACTAAAGGCAATAGGCACAAGTCCCCAACTACCATTACCACTTCCTCCCTTCACCTTCTAACTTAGAGTCGTCTGAAATTTATCCGTCTTCTTAAACGGACATTTCTTACATTGGTGTTCAATGTGATACTTCATGTTATTCGTACCATTGGTCTTCGTATCACATACATACGAAGCACCACAATAATTATATGCAGCCCTAGGTTTACTTGGATCACCTTTTAAAATTTTTGTAAAATGATCTCAAACAAAAGACCTAACTCTACCTCTCTGTGACCCACCAACTGATTGATCATTTACATTGGATGGGGGTGGGGGTGGGGGTGGAGGCATATTTGGTGTTGACTCTTGCACATCATTTGTAGAAGACTCCATCTATAAAAAAGAGTCAGGACAAACAAGACAAAAAGAGAAAAGAATTAAAAAACAAACATTAAAATATAGTGTTAAAGCCTTGTAAAAGAAAATAAGTATATTACATTATTATTATATATATGTGTGTATATATATATGTACAAGACTTTTTCCACCAAGAAAGGATGTTTTTTTTTTTTCCAAATTAGTCCCGCTCTCGAATTTTAAGTTTTTGGATTATTTGTGAGTATAGTACTACACCATAAACTATAGAATCATTTACAATATATAATTACTTATCTAATTTAAACATTTGGACACGAATCCTAGCTAGATTAATTTAAGGGATCCCATAGTTATAAAATTAATTAATAAATTCACAGATGGAAATGGAATGCATGACACATTGAAAATTACAAACTTCCATTGTGTTTCGAATAAAATACAAATATTTCAAGTCTTCAACCAACAAAAACAATAACCATGCAACAAAGTCACAAACCCCACTCCAACAAAATCACAATATCAACCATAAAGCAAGTCATAAAACCATAATTTGCTTCCATAATGTTGGACATTACTTTTAAAAGCATTGTTGGTTGAAAACAATATTAGCTTGGTGCATGTAAAAGCATGCGCACATACACACACTCACAATCACAGTAACACGTGCACTATCATGTTCAAACAAAAAATCAAGAAATCTCCATGTTGAACGTCACGTCGTCAACTACCATGTTCAAAAAAAAAAAGAAGAAATTTCCATCAAAATCAAGAAGTCTCAGTTTTTCTCTGTAACTATACAACCAAAATACACTGGGCCACATCTCAATTCCAAAATACATCAGAAACCAGTAAGTTAGTAACCACTAACCACAAACTGAGTCACTGACAATCGGCAATAAAAACCAAAATCAACACTCAAGCAACACCATCAAAATTGAAAATAAAAACCAGAGAGAGAGAGAGAAAGAGTACCAAAATATGCGACGGAGGGAGGCGTTCGAGGGGCTGGAGGAGGGGGATGTGACAGAGAGGGGCTAGGGTTTCCCACTTTGCAAAATCGCCTTTTGGGGGAGAGGGGGCAAATTGGGGAAGTTAGGGGTGGACCAAAGGTCCAAAACTAATGTTGAAACGTCGTCGTTTGGATTGAAATTAGACTCAAACGTCGTTTCACGCAACTCAATTTCAAAATCCTTCCCCTCCTGGACTTAAACAGCGCCGTTTTGGCTTCTTGGACCTTGGTTTCTTAGTTCTTAGTGTTTATTATTGTATTATTATTTTATACTAAATTTGCTTTATACTAAATATTTGTAATTGCTTAATTTGCTTTATACTAAATAACTAATAACTATATATTATATCAATATTAACAGTGATACTAATACATTAATAATTTAATACATTAATATTAGTAATACTAATTTAATACTATAGATTTATACATTAATATCAATAATACATTAATAATATTCATGATTCATACTAATACATTAATATTAATAATTGCTTAATTACAAATATTTGTAATTGCTTAATTTGCTTTATACTAAATAACTTTTTTTTTTTATTCAAAATTTGAACTTCATTTCAGAGAGGTACTAAAGACCTCAAATTTGAGAACAAGATAGTTGATCCACAAAACAGATATGTTCAATAAAAGAAGGAACATTATGCCACCATAGTTGCATCTGAGAATGATTCCAAGCTTGTCGAGCTAGATGATGTGCTGCAACATTTGATAGGCGACCACAATGTTGAAACTTGCACTCCCCAAAGCTCTGCATTAGTCTTCTAATTTCAGTAATAATTGTTCTTATAGTTGTGTAAGAAACTCCTTCATTGTTGACCTCCTCAACCAAATGTTTGCAATCACTCTCAACCTTTAGTTTTTGAATTCTAATATTTAGACAGAATTGCAATCCCCTCAACAAAGCTGTGGCCTCTACAATTTCTGGTTCCAAAAATTCCTCTTCCCCTCTACTAAGAGCCATCAAAACAGATCATTGAGCATCTTTAAGAATAGCCCCGATACCAGTTTTATTTTGATTAAAGAACAAAGCACCATCACAGTTTAGCTTGAACCAATTAGCTGGAGGAGGGGACCACCTGTAAATCAAAAACTTGGAGGGATCTTGGATCTGCAAACCAGCTGACTGCATACCCTTCTTTGAAAAAACAAAATCCATAACATGCATGGGTGTTAGATTAACAAGTTCATAGATCATTTTGTTCCTTCTAAACCAAAAACCCCATGCCATCAAAATAAAATCAGCAAAGTCCTCTTGAGCTTCCCCTACAGAAATTTGCATAGCAGTAGCCATGAAAGAGCTTTATACTAAATAACTAATAACTATAGATTATACCAATTTAATAGTGATACTAATACATTAATAATTTAATACATTAATATTAATAATACTAATTTAATACTATAGACTTATAGTGATTAGTTATTATGAATCATGATTAATATAAGTTATCACTATATAATAGATTAATAGTATTAGTATTAGACTATTATTATATATATATATATATATATTTTAATACCATATTAGAGTCTAGAAGTAGAGTCTAGACTATTAATATAATACTTGTATTAGTATAAATATTAGTAATTTAGTATTACACTATTAGTCTATTACTATAAAATTATAAATATTACTATTAGTTAATAATTACTTAATGGTGAGTCACTGAGTCACTTACTAATACTATATATTATACTATTATTGTATTACTGTTACGACTGCAGTCTGCATATAGACTTATTGTGTGTGTGTATAATATATATATATATATATTATAATGATATAGTTATACTATTACTAATATTATATATTATATAATAATACATTAATACTATAGACTTATAGTGGTTAGTTATTATGAATCATGATTAATATAACTTATAACTATATAATAGACTAATGGTATTAGTATCAGACTATTAGTAATATAGTATAGCTGTATGTTAGTAATATACTAATATTAGTTATAGTGATTTAGTATAAGTTATAACTATATTAGTATAACTATAACTATTAACTATAGTCTTAGTCTATATTAGACTATTAGTATTTTTTTTAATACCATATTAGAGTCTAAAAAGTAGAGTCTAGACTATTAATATAATATTTGTATTAGTATAAATATTAGTATTACTATAAAATTATAAATATTACTATTAGTATAAAATTATAAATGTTAGTATTAGTTAATTACTTAATAGTGAGTTAGTGATAGGATTAGGTTAATTGGTCAAATGAAAATTATATACTTAATATATATAAATTATATATAAAATATATATATTTTTTAATTCGGTCTAGTCTGGTTCGAAAAACCACTGGACCATGGACTGGACCGAAATCATTCGGTCGTACGAAATTTGGACCGGACGGAATCGAAACCACTCTCGGTTCGGTCAGGTCCGGATCAAATTGGCCGGTTCGATCGGTCTTTTCGGTCCGGACTACCCGATTCTCACCCATAATAAGGAATAACCATTTTATGGAAATAAATATTCTTCAACACGAGGAATAGCTATTACTTCCACACATAAAATGAATGATTATTCTAAAGGAAAAGTATTATAATTATAAAGAGAATATACAAAAATAAACTTAAAAATTAATATATCTTTATATAATACGCAACACGTTAGGTTTATTTTATAATAGAAGTAATTTTACAATCTAATGTAACACATCAAACCACGTCAATTTATAAATTTAATTTTATTGAATCTGATCTTTATAATTAAATCATTTCTGGTCATAAAGAGTTTGTATAGAACTTTTAAAACCAATTTTATCATTTTTTTTTTCAATAGAACTTTGCTATTCATGACACTACACATTACATTTTTTTTTTATATATATATTTTTTGGTCTTATTCCTCCTAAATTAATTGATTTATTCTACTCGTTATTCATACACCATATATTTGATAAAGAAAAAAACATAAATTAAAAAAAAAAAATAAAAAAAATATATTACTTTATTAATATTCATTTCCTTAATCATTACATAAAATTAAAAATTAAAAATAATAAATAAATAAAAAAAAACAATAATAAAACTTGAAAATGGGTATTAACCGTATCACTACCCATTTTTCTTTGGGTCGAAGTTACCGAGATAACGATAAATTCAGTCTTTAAATATGTAACTCTTATACATTACCTTTGAAAAATGGTAGACATATCCTTTTTCAAAAGGAATTCAAGTTACTTCCACACACTATAAATACAAATACCATTTCTCTTACTTAAATATTAACAATCTATTTGAATAATGACTACAATGTTCATCATCTGAACTTCATGTCCCTTTTCAATGGGACATCCTTTCCCTGTCCATGAAGGTGAAACCTATCTTTTGATTCCATGTAGCACCCAAGGCAGGGAGCTATCTTTCTCATTGCATATGCATTCACTGTCCATGATGGTTGCATATGCATTCATTTCCATCTCCTCTATTTTAAATTGACCGGTAGCGGTGCAGAATATCATTGACCATTTTTTCTAATTAATAAATGTTATTTGTATATGAATTTTATTATTCTAATCATACTAATTTAAATGAAATTCTAAGTGGCTTTTATTTAATTAATTAATATCGGAAACTACTTAAAATGTAACGCTTCAATTGCGAGACTTTGAGATGATAAATATATTATATAGTAATATTACCTTTTTAAAATCTTTTAACGGAATTCGTTTGCTGGATCAGAAAAAAGAAGTAGTTAGCCTGTTTTGGGCCACATAATTGGGCCTTTGCTTAAAGCCAGTTAAGACCAAAACGAATCTGAAGTCCGTCATGGCCCAAGTTCAGAGACAAAAGTTCAAATCGGTATATCTCTGTATTGTTGCTGAGACGTAACTCTCGTGGACATATCCTCACTACCGTAACCTGAAGTCTTCACTCTACCGTCCCCCTCTCCCTCTCTCTGAGAAACCTTCCGTACAGGCAGAGAAGAACGATGTCGTATGTGCCTCCGCACCTCAGGAACTCGGGCTCGACCCCCAGTACCACTGGAACTTCGTCTCTTACCCTAGACGCTGACCGGAGCAAGCTCTCCAAGTCCTCCACTGATTTTCGTCAAAGCTCACGTTCTCTCCGTCTCGCCGTGCCCGAACCCGTTTTCCCTCACTGGAATCCCTCCGAACGTGTTCTACGCATGCAGCCGGAACAGGTTCTCTGTTTTTCTTGCTTCATTTTCCCCGACCTTTTTGGAATTTGGTGCTTCTTCCGTAGGTTTTATAGTGAATTGCTGTTTCTGAGTCTATCTTTTAGCTGGAAACGCTTCGAATCGGCGTTAATTTGTTTAGTGTTTCCCTTTGTAATTCGTTTGGTTTTTTTTTTTTTTCAGCAACACTTTTGGCACTTTTTTGGTTGAAGTATAGACAATGTGCATGTTATCAATGTACTTTATCATTCTAAAGCGTCGAACTTTAGGTTCATCATTATTAAATATCATATGTCTAATGGCTTCGGAATATAATTGATAAACTGTTCGAAATTTCTTATATTCAACTGATTCGTATTTATTTGTATGAATAAATGTATTTTTTCCATTTTTGTGCGGGACATTGCAAGTACTACAAGGATACTTCTTTCTAATCTTTCTTGGTTTTTGAAATGTTCACAAATGGCTCAAGTTGATTGCTGAAACTGTTTTTATTGCATATACAGGTCGAAAACGTCCGTTTGCGGCTCAACGTTGATGTTACTGTCACTTCGGACTCCTCTCCCGCTCCTGCACCCGTTGAGTCTTTTACGGATATGGTAATATTTGTGTTTTATATCTCATTTCAACCGGTCTAGTTTGTGCACGTGGAGTTTAAGAAATTATGTGTTTCTATTTTTTCAGTGTTTGGATCCTAGCATTATGAAGGATATAGCATTTCATGAATACACCACGCCTACTTCGATCCAGGCTCAGGCCATGCCAGTCGCTCTCAGTGGAAGGGATTTGTTGGGTTGTGCTGAAACAGGAAGTGGCAAAACAGCTGCATTTGCCATTCCGATGATACAGGTCTTAGGTCATGATATTTGATATGCTCATATGATAAATTCCTCATTTATTTTTTGGTCAGGGATTTGGACATTTAGCCTGCTAAGTAGTTGTCTTCTACTTCATGCCTTGTTTTGCAGTTCATTTTTTTAATGATTTTTCAATTTAATGCAGCATTGCCTGGCTCAATCTCCGGTTCGCCGTGGTGATGGACCTTTAGCATTGGTACTGGCTCCTACTAGAGAGCTTGCCCAGCAAATAGAAAAAGAGGTGAGATCGCTGTTCTACTACAGAAGATTGATGACAAGGATAAATCTCTGATTATTCCTCCTCTGAGTTTTGCCATTGTTTTTTTTTTTTTTTTTTTGTTCTTAGGTGCATGTCACTCTTCGTTTTTATCTCTGCTTAAGTAAACCCCTAAGGGTTGGCTCAAGTGGTAAGGGCCTTGGTCTTAGTGGTATGATCCTTATAGGTCTAAGGTTTGAATTCTCTTGGGTGCTACCAATTTCTAGGGGTATTCAGATTGGAGGAATGTTTTCTTGAATTACTCAAGGTGCATTTGCGGGAAACTCCTTGTCAAGAGTTTGTGCACTGCAGAATTAGTCGGGACTTTGTTCTATGACACCCTGTACCAATAAAAAAAAAAAAAAAAAATCTTTGCTCAAGTAGTCCATAGAAATTTGAGGATTATTGGAGAATTTCTGGGAATTTTAAATTATTTAATGACAAAGGAACTTTGGATGATAATGCACACTAGTTGGTTGAGTAAAACTTTCCAGATGATTCGTCATGTTTCTAATTATTTCCAAGCATATACGGCACAATTGCACCATATTTAATTTACTCTGTTTCTTTGTTTTGAGCCCACTTTATATTATAGAATAAGAACTGTTTGTACCAATTATTTATATTGTCCAGCATCAAACGTGGGATTATCTTTTTCTATATATCAGCGTCAGTGCTACTTTTGAGATTTCTTATTTGATGCTGGAATGCTTTGAGCACACTTTCTACTCCTGCCTTTGTTTGTAGTGTCAATGTGTAATCCTGTTGAGCTTCCTTTAATATGATTCTTTACAGGTTAAAGCTTTTAGTAGATCTCTTGACTCACTCAAAACTGCAATAGTTGTGGGAGGAACACACATTAAAGAGCAGGTGACTAACTTTTGCAAAATAATTGTGCTTTCTTCTCTTTACATTCCTAGCTTTTGTGAGTGACCGGAGATTGTTTTTTTGGTGTGTGTTATTGTTCTCAACTCATCTAGTTCCAATAAAAATAAATAAATCAGAACATTTAATGCTTTTGTGTTGGCTAACCATTTTTCTCCTTGTGACCTTGTTCAATGGTAGAATGTATCTCTTAACTTTATCCATTTGCTCATTAGATCTGTTTCTTTATGTTCTCCTATATGATCATTGGAAAGTATAGGCTGCATATAGCTTACTTTGAATTTTTGTTGGGTTGGCTGTGTTCCTGGAACAGAGGTCTGAGCTAAAGGCAGGAGTGGATATTGTGGTTGCTACTCCTGGAAGGTTTATTGATCATTTACAGCAAGGGAACACTTCCATCTCTAGAGTTTCATTTGTGGTTTTGGATGAAGCTGATAGAATGCTTGATATGGGGTTTGAGCCACAAATTAGAGAGGTATGTAGTGCCTTAGTTCATTGCAAATGCTCTTTTTTTTTTTTTTTAAATCCCAAATATTCACAAAATATTGCCAAAGAAGACATTTTTACTCCATGTTGTTACTGTTTCAGGTGATGTGTAACCTTCCAGAAAAACATCAAACTCTGCTGTTTAGTGCAACCATGCCTACAGAGATTGAAGCATTAGCGCAGGTTAGGTCCCCTACTAGTTTTCTACTATTATTGCAGGCATTATGCCTATGATCAGACCCTACTCAGTCACCACTTCAAAACATAAATATGAATGGCATGTTGAAATGATGCTGGTTGAATTTGTATTTTTCCATATCATAGGTCCCAATTTCAATTCTTAAACTTACTCTGGGAACAATAGTTTCTTTTGTACCTAGTTGGCTTTGTTTTTTGTTTGCTTTTCTTGTTTCTACGAGGAACTTTCACACAATAAACCCTTATTTTACCCAATGACAGGAGTACTTAACTAACCCTGTTCAAGTGAAGGTTGGAAAAGTAAGTAGCCCAACAGCAAATGTATCTCAAAAATTGGAGAAGGTTCCTGATAGTGAGAAGGTATGATTATGTGGATGCATCAGCCAAAATGTCTTTTTTACCTTTGATGTTCCTTTTTCTTTTGCAATATTTTGGCTGAAAGGGCTCCTATTTTTTTTTTCTTTTTTCTTTTTTTGAAAAAGAAGGGGGGGGGGGGGAGTTTCGAAGCTCATGCTCCCTGATAGAAATTTGTCTGAATGGAGATGTCAAGAATAAGTTAAGAGTTGAGATATATAGATAGATAGAAGAAAGTGTTGCTAACAATTTTGTTTCTGGGTTTTGTGTAGGGGTGGCAATATGTGTCACGACCCGTTAACCCAACACGAACACGACACGATAAAAGCGGGTTAGGGTTTAGCCTTATCGGGTTCGGGTCAAAACGGGTTGATCCGTTATGACACGATTGCTTAACTGGTCACTAACGGGTCAACCCGTTATGTCCCGTTAAGATAATTAATATTACCTTTATACCCTTAGACCTAAAGGGCAAGGAGGATGCTCTACTTTCTTCTTCAAATTCTAAATTTGTTTAGATCTGTATTTTAAAATTTTTATTATATTTGGGATTGTAATATTAATATTATATGTTTTGTTTATTATATTTGATAATGAATATTATTATAAATTGTGTAGATCATATTTGTTTGAATTGTAATTTTAGTCGTGTAGTTAGTTTTTTATTTTTTATAGATATTCTTTATATTTAAATATTTATATAAAATCAATTAAGTCAAACGAGTCGTGTCGTGTCGTCTCGTATCGTATATATTCAACCCATTAACGTAAGCGGGTTGCAACGGAACGAGTCGTGTCGTGTCATATCGTGTCAATTTCTTTATTATTCATTAACGGGTCATGTCGTGTCAACCCGTTATCTTACCGTGTCGTCTTCGGGTTTGAAATTTTGACACGAAATCCTTAACGGGTCATGTTCGTGTTGACCCGTTAAGTGTAATGTACATGCCTTGACACGACACGAACACGACCCGTTAACACGATTTGACACCCCTAGTTTTGTTGTGGGCAGAGGTGGAATGTCTCTGTTCTGCTTGATTTTACTTTCAACAAGTATATTTTGTATTACTCGCATTACTCTCTTATGTTTGCATCCTTGTTTTCAAACGCATCTGATACTTTCTAGGTAGAGTTTCTTGCTTGACATAATGTGATGACAAAAGTATAATATGTTGTAGATTGATAGGCTTCTAGATTTGCTTGTAGAGGAGGCAACACAAGCTGAAAGATCCGGTCATCCGCTTCCTTTAACTATTGTATTTGTGGAAAGGAAGGTATGCTGAGTTTTTTTTTAACTTTATTTATGTCATTGTTAATGTCATCTTTTTTTTTTTTGATAAGTAAAAATATTGTATATATCAAAAGGAGAAACCAAGTACACTGAATGTATACAAGAAAACACATTGCCCAAAATGATCCAACAAGCCCCTAATGACCCAAAAAGCCCATAAAAAAACCAACCCAAAGTACGTCAGACCCGACCCCAATCCTAGTTTGCTGTAGAACTAAAACTCTACCCGAACACCAACCCCAACACCTTGATACCTATCTTCACAATACCCTCCCTTTAGACTTCCTTCTAATTGAACTACCACCCTTAGCATCGTAGTTGATTGTCAAAAAGAGACGCTGTAACTTCCTGCTTTTCTTGAAGCTTGATTTGGTTTCAAGTGTGCGGCTTGCCTCGATCGTAATAATTAGTTTGTTAAATTTGTCTTCACATCCTCCATGTGAAATTCCCACGAACTGCTGAATCTCGTTAACTTTAGGCAGAATCCAATCCGCTATTGGAGGAAGAGAGACCAGGGGAGCCACAATGTCCCCATCAACCTGCACTCCCGACTCTAGACAATCCTCTACACAAGGCACCAACGCCAAGCCCATTGGTTCTCCAGTAACTCCATTGGTTCTCTCCAATGGTATCGAGGTCCCCATTGGAGATTCTGGGGTGTGACAACAAGTCCCTTCACTTCTGGGATGATAGTGGATCCTACATCTCCTTCAGACCTCTGCAGTACACCTTTTTCCTTCAACTCTAACGAAGGAGCCATAGTTTCTTCTGGGACCAAGGGTGTAATACCGACTATCGATCTATCCTGTGTAACACGAGGCAAATGACCTTCCATTACTGATGTCTCTATGCCAATACCCGATGTAGACCCCACTTCAAATAACCCAGATTTCCTTTTGACCCGCCATACTCTCCTGGATCTGGTTATAGGGACAGGGCCGAATCCGATCTTCCGTTTTCTTTTTTCTAAATTTAAAAGATTCGGGCCTATCATGTTTCTTACCACCCTGCTGCCTCCAGATGAAAGCCGATCTATTTTCGTAGACATGAAAGTTATCTCTGTCTTCAACTCGACAAGTTGGGTTTCTATCTCCTTTAGAGATTTGTGCATCTTGAGAAGCTGGTCTTGAGGTGTGATTGGCAGACCCCCCACACTCTGAACCCTCGAAGCATGTCCCGTTTTTAGAGCTGCCGCATAGGATTGCCTCGCCACCAAGGATGTACTTGGGTCTTTCTCCAAGTTCTCCCTCCCTACCACACCACCTTGTCCTTCCAAGCCGTCACTCCCTCTCTTACCGAAGGAAAAATGACGCAGCACCTCCCCCATCCTTCTCCAACCACTGCCCCCCTCTTCAGGAATGAAAATAAAATTCCTCCTCCCCCCACCACCATACTCCTCCACCACCATATAACGTCCACGAGCATTCGAGCAGCGATGTGATGTGAAACTACGTCGACCTTCCCGGACAGTGGAGAAAAAATCTTGTTTCTTATCCTTAGTACACGCTTTTATGGCCTTGGTCAGCCACTGCACTGTTGTCGAACCCAGAACCAACTTAGATATCACCCTTCGACTCCTTTCACTAATGACCAACATGCTTCCCTCCTTTACCAATGTAAAGGATTTAGATTCTATGGCCAACTCCATAAAAGAACCCATACTGACCCACTCCCCTTCTTCAACAACCATTTATCATCTCAGAGATGAATCTAAATCCTTTGGGAGCTACAAGCACTGCGAAGTTGTGGACTCCAGGTCGTGCTCACTGCAAGCACTGCAGAGTTGCTGCAAATCGTCCTCACAGAAGACGCCGGAGCACTCGCCGAAGCCTTCAGGAGGATCGCCAGAGTACTCTGAGAGGCAAAACAGTGATATCTAAGACGCCGGAGGTTGAACCGACGCCGGATGGCCCTCAGCGAAGTCGCCGAGGTCCATCGGCTTTATCTGTGCCGACGGTACAGTGGGTCTCACCGGCAAAGGGTGGGTGGCGGCAGATCTGGTTCCTTAGGGTTTTCGCGCTTTGTAGTGTTTTCTCTCTCCTCTGGACCAACGCCGGACGGCCCTCAGGTAAGTCGCCCGGGCCCGTCGGCTTTGTTTGTGACGACGGTGAGAGGTCACTCGCCGGCAAGGGTGGCGCCGGCGTCCTTAGGGTTTTTACGTCTGAGAGAGTTTTTATGTCAAACGGGCCTTTTTAATAGTGTTAATGTCATCTTTTAGCATAAGTTACAGTATTTTGCTTTGATGTAGTTGCTTGTAGTTTTCTAGAGCAGACAATACTGCTCTTTTGATGACACGCATTTGTGTGCATTTTGCCTGCACCACTGATTTGTAGACATATTGAGAAGATTCACACATTTATATCTTGACAAGACTATGCTCAAGCCATGCATGTGCCAACTTTTGATTGTCAATTTTGAAAATAACTAGTGTGAGTTCATATCTACTTTCTGGAGCTTGTACCTTGCATTCATGTACTGAATAACCCTTTTATGTGGGTATGTACTGAATAACTTGAAAGAGTTCAAACTGGTACTTATGAAATGTCTAATCCAAATGATCTCCAACGTAGAAAGACTTATTTGAAGTTTGAGTTTGCATATGGCTATTCACCTTTAAAATTTCTTTAAGAGATGAAATATTTCTCACTTATAAAAAAAAAGGAAAGATGAAATATTCGTCTCATTGTTTTGCAAATTGATTTTGTAAGGAAGAAGCTTTGTTATTTAAGTTTGGTTCTCCATGTAGACAAGGTGTGATGAAGTTGCTGAAGCTTTGGTAGTGCAAGGCTTACATGCAGTTGCGCTTCATGGTGGTCGCAGTCAGAGTGAAAGAGAGGCTGCTCTACGTGATTTTAGGAATGGCTCTACAAAAATATTGGTAATTTTTACTGCTGGCTTGGGATAATTTCAATGGAAAGTTCAAATAGTTTTTTTTTTTTTTTTAACACTTTACAATATCGGGAAACTTCTAGGCTGCATTTGATCTCCCATCAAATTTTTATGGTTCATTCTGCTTCAAGATATGTTGAAATGAGATGGTTTTAAATCATAGTTGTATGCTGTACATCATATGAATTGGAATCATTAGAGGATATGAAATCTAATAGATTAGGTATTTTTTCCACTTTAAGTGGGAGTTGGGGGCGGAGTTATAGTTTGAACATGGGACCTATATTTGTAATTTTTTTTTTTTATAAGTAACTTGATACCCTTGTAAATTACCGCTTATCTCAAAAGTTTAAGAAATTGTGAGTAAAACTTAAATATTAGTTTAACAACATCCTTCACTGGACCACTACAACTATGCTTCCTCATGATAATGTACTTGTATCTTTGTATGCTATGCAGAGTATGATTCTACCATTTAGTTTTTTTTGGATGAGTTAATATATATACCTATGATGTTTATGAATCTTGAAAAACTGGTATTTATAATTAGTAAATTCAAACAGCTAGAATTACTTGATGTTGTTGGTTCTTTGCACGTACTCTCGATGATTTCTTTACGTACCAAATAAAAAGTATAATAATCTTCCGTTATCAGTTTTTCTGGGAAGAGAATGACCATTGTTGTTAGCATCTTTGATATATGTCATAAGGTGTGAACTGCTCCAAGAATTGTGTAAAGTAGATGAGTGAACCAACCATCTATGTCGCGCGATCTTCTTGTCCCCTTCCTTTATATGTCCCACTTTTTACTTGAATACATTTAAGGCCTTCCACATCTTAAATCATTCTTTTATCTGTTGAACTCCTTGAGTTGTCTGTAGGTTGCTACCGATGTTGCATCTCGTGGTTTGGATGTCACAGGAGTTTCTCATGTTATAAATTTGGATCTTCCCAAGGTAATTTTAGGTGCAATTGAAAGTTCTTGATCATTGAGTTTTATCTGAATTCCACACAAATGCATTGGAAATGGGGTGGGAATGTTTTACACAATTGCTGATCCCAATATGGACCCGACACAAAATCAAAGGGTTAGGGTTTATTGTAATCGAGTTTGGATCAAAACAAGTTGACCTTATTAGACATGATTAAGAAATGGGTTAACTTGCAAAACCCGCATTGATCCACGTAATAAGTTTGTGGTTGGATATATCTTAAGAATTATGTTATGCTTACTAATTAGAGTTATGGATATTGATTATCCAATTTGTTTTTCTGTATATGTATAATTCATATAATTTATGCTTGTAAAACATGAAAATTTGTTAATTAGGTTAGATCCAAGAGTTGGTCAACTCAACCCGTATAAACAGGTTATGTTTGAGGGAACCTAACGTGATTTGTCCATTAAATGTGTCACGTGGGTCAGGCCACTTCTGTCATTTGATATTTGGTCCTTTTGGTAGGGTTGAGGAGTTTGACCCATTTAATTAAATGACTTGTTTTTGGGTTGACCCATATAGTTGTACACTCACGGCTTGCACGACACAAACACAAATTGTCACCCGTACTTGGGTTGAAAATTTGGAACCATCCTGAGTTTGTAGATTGTCATTCTAGCAACCCACGTAGCCATCAGTAGTGATCTTCTTGAGCATACAAGAAGCATCTGATGTGAATCTTAACTTGTGGTCATGGAGCCTTTCTGCTACTGATATGTTAGCATCTCATTAGCCTGGTCTTTTCAGTCATTAATTTCCTTTTGGAATAGCAAACCTGAAGCTTCAGTTATGGCTGCCTCAATTATAGACAATGGAAGACTATGTGCACCGGATTGGAAGGACAGGGCGTGCACGATCAATGGGCCAAGCTACTTCATTCTTCACTGATCGTGACATGGTATTTCCTAATCCGCCTTTTACATCCATTTCTGACTACTACTATGAATGTTTGTTTGACGCATATTTTTAACTAATATGATTACATATTGTAGTTCCTTGTGGCAAATATAAAGAAAGCAATTGCAGATGTGGGATCTGGCAACCCTGTGGCTTATGCAACCGGAAAGGTGGATATTCTTATTACAACTGTCATTGTTTTTAATCTGATGCTCAAAAGTGGCAAGTATTTTTTTTTTATCAGTGCCCAAAAGTGGCCCCCATAAAGAAAGCAATACAAAAATGGTGTTATTTCATGTTTTGATGAAGCTTGGAGGTTCGGCTCTTAACTTATAGGTTGCAAGAAGGAAGGAGAGAGAAGAAGCAGCTGCACAGAAAGAAGCAAGAACTGCCCTGTCCAAACTCTCACTGATGGGACCCACTGAAATTAGCATCGAGGATAAGTATAGGTTCATGATCGCAGCCTCTAACAATAAAGGAGAGGGAGCTGCAGATAGTGCCTGGGATGATTGATGCAGCCCTTTAGTGCCCGTTTTTCTAAAAATGATTGATAATCCAATGCTTGAGAGGTCCAAAGATTCTTACATTGGTAAGAATTTGAATGTGCATCTTTATGTGTCAAAGACTCAAAGTTGTTTTTTCTGTCTTTTGGTTTAAAACAATTTTTTAAATGTGTTTCGTGTTTGTGTGATGATGGGGACCCATAGGAAACGCCTCTTTTTAGATTTGTTTTTGGGTGTTTGTAGAATGTTAAGTCCCACTGAAAGTATGTTTAGGGAAAAATTTATATGAAAGCGATTTTCTTTTTTGGTCATAGCAAAACGAGGCTAATTAGTAAATGATTTTCTTTCCTTTTGATGTTTAGAATATGTTGGGATTGGCAATGAATATTATTATTTTCTATTATAAAAAATAGATATTATTTTCTGTTTAAATCCCAACTCGTACTAACGAAATGCAAATGCATCTGCAGGTTTGTTGCTTCTGAGTTGGGGGATTGAAGTGCAAAATGAGCTAAAGATTAGTTGCTTGTAAAGTGTCTGGGACTCTTGAGGGTTTTGTTGTTTCTTACATCATGAATGTCATCTTGCATTGGTAGGAATGACGGATGACTTGAAATTTGTCTAATTGAAGTATATTCTGTGGGATACTTGGCATCATGAAGGGTATATCTGCCTTTTTACCTTCCCAATATTTTGTGTCCACGTGGGATTCGCATTTGAATTGATCAGATGAAACTTTTGTAGAAGATCATGTGAAATATGAAGTGTATCTTTTTAATGCAAAAAATAAAATAAAATTCTTGAAGTTCAGTTTCTAGAACTGCAAGATGTCAATGCAGCTATCTCTGCGTGGAAAATGATATGTGCAGGTACAAAATCTCATCCGATCTCCTCTTCTATGTGTAGAGAACCAATTTGCAATATTGTCTCAACTGATTATTTTATGGGCTTTTTAGGGGAAAAAAGAAGTATATATTATGGGCAATCCAATAATAATAATATGTTATTTTATAATGCAATAATCACTAAGTAAACTATAAATTCTTATAAAATTTTATAAGATTCTACGAGAATAATTATAAATCATAACAATGACCTTCATTTTATTTAGAAAAAGATCACATATCATTAGGGTAGGGTTGTGCGGCGGGACATTGCCACTCAGCTCACCCAATTCGGCCCCCGCATAGTTGGGATGAGACCGCATCCACAGACGGGGGGATAGGACTTGGGCTGGGCCTAAGTCAACCTGGGAATTACCCCGTTTGCCCGGCCCAGTTTACTATATAATTTTAAAACACAAATTTTCTTTAATAAAACGTCGTAACTTCCCAAAACGTCATTTTTTATTATGTTTTGTTTTAAAATATCCCCACCCTTGCGCCGATCTCGGTCTCTTTCTCTTAGTGGCATGGTAACGAGCCTAGCGGCTGCCATGGGTGAATAACCTTGGGGCCAAATCTCTCCCCTGTTAGTTGAATGGGGGCACCTACCCCATGTGGGATGAGGTTGGTGCCCGAGAATAGCGAGCGAGACGAGAGTGCAGGCACCACTCTTACATATCATAACGAGTAATTCTACATACAATTGTGAAGTGCGTAATTACCGCGTAATCGTTTTGAAAAAGAGTGAAATTTACTATTAAAAAATTAATTTTTTTCATGTGAATCTCATATTTTATTCATTTTTTTCAAAACGATTACGCGACGGTTACGCAATTCACGGTTGTAAGTATTTTTTCTCCAAAACTGCTAGGTACAACCGGCACGTACAAACGTGGGGTAACCGGCTAGCTTACGTGGAAGTGAAAAAACTAAAAAAGTAAAATTGAACTTAAAAAGCAAAGAAAGAAAAAAATGAGAAGCCAAAAAGCTGAGTTTTTCTTCTTCAAGCGCTAGCAAACCAGAGCAAGAGGGTATTCCCCCACATAGCAGCTTTTTCTTAAGGCCTACGTGAGAGTGGATCAAAATGGGCCTTTCTTTTCTTCTTTGATAGCTGGTCATTGGACGATTCATCATATTTCTCTCATCTCTTAACAACAGCATAAAGTGAGGCCTTTGGGCAGATTTGGCTCAAGATGGAACAGGAGAATGGTTGAGGGAGCTGCCTATCAAAACAAATGAACTTGGTACGTTGAAGCATTTCTCCACCAAGAAAAAAAAAAAAATCATCCTTTAGATTTCATCATTAACATATTTTTTTTCAAACCCATTTCTTAATTTTTTTTTTCCAAACCCATATCTAGATTTTTGCCAAACCCATTTCCTAGGTTTTTCTTGAACTCATTTTCAACGTATTTCTATTGTTTTTTTTTTTT